>BQNB010213319.1:0-10069 GCA_026074375.1 Tanacetum coccineum
TTTAAGTTTCAGAATGTGCGTCTTTTGCTAACTTTCACCAATTACTCCATAATTACTGCAATTCTTAAATATAAACGATTAAGTAACAATTATTTGCAATAACTATACAAAATGGGTTAATAACATGGGATAAATGATGCTATAAAATAGACGTTATTTGATGTCATCAATCACTTACTCTGATTAACCTAATTTCAGTATTTTGTAACAAATAAAATCGTTTTGCAACAAATAAAAAAGCCATTTTCATTTTGTTATCTATAGTTCATAACTTTTGTTATATCAATAATTCGATGCTCATTTTCTAACTCAAAACATGAAATCAATCTCGCTCAATTATAATCACACAATCACAAGTATACTACCTAATAAACCATAGCTAACAATAAGCCGATGAGCAACATTTAGGTCAAATTTGGGCGCTACCTACGTACCAACCCACCTTCAAACTAATTTAACAATAAAACGATGGCAACTAAACGTGTTTTCGCAAAGCAGAAAGCTAAATTAAACCGGCACGAAACAAAACGATCGACCAACATGCGTTTTGCGCAATCACCATCACAAGTATAATCACACGCACAAGCTACGGAATCACTTGTTAACAAAAATTAGGTTAAATTTGGGGCCTAACTATATTATATATCATCTATTCAAACAAATGATAAGTTTACTAACCGTGTATATCTGAGTGTGTGTTTACTGTATGTAATCAAGAGTAATGATATCATACCAAATTAGATTAGCAAGCAGGTAGATCGCCGATGTAGTTTTTCCGATCAAAATCAGGTCCGATTGAATGCTTTAATCGATTCGTAAGGTCCGATTGAATGCTTTAACGGATGTGTAATCAAGAGTAATGGTACCGAATAAGGGCGGATGAAATGGTTTTTACCTTTTTTGACAAAATGAAATCGATTTGTAGGGAGCGATATAAAAAAGATCCGAGTGTGTATGGGTCGGACTGAAAGATCCGCGTGTTTTAAATGAAGGATTTAGGTCTTTTTTGGGTTCGGATGAGAAAATGGACTTTTGGGCCTAAAATCATATTTCATACATGTTGACTGCTATCATGTGTATTTGACAGTTATAAATTTTTTCCTTTTAATTACGTTTAAAGTTACATTGTTGTTATATGTCTACTTTTATCTAAAATTTAACATTTTTTTACTTATTATAAAATTTAAAGAGTTACATATTTCTGTGACCAAAAATTTTGGTCACCTTTTTTTACTATACCAAATTGGTGACCAATAATCTCGTCACTCTTATAAAACAAAAATATAAATTGCCCAAATAGTGACCAAATAAAAAGTCGTCACTGAATTTTCGTCACTAAAAGCACTTTTTCTTGTAGTGTCATGTTAGTTGATAAAAATTGTTGCTTGAAGTTGAAGCGCATCTCTACGCTCGTGACCATGGATCGAACTGTAGCAAGATTGAGAAAGGGATCCCGATGAGCAATTATACCGACCACGCGAGCAAATTCATCACTCAAGCCATTAATGGCATAAGTAACCACATCGTCGTTGCTCATAGGTGAGCCAAAAGCATTCAATAAAGTAACAACATATTCTATCTTTTGAAAGTAAGCATCAACAGTTCTGTTAATACAAATAATGTCTAAAAACGTTATTTATATTTTTCGACCTCTCAACATTTTGATAATAACAAAATGTAAAAACGTTTATAATAAAAATAAACGTTTACAAATTATCAAATGTAAAATTCCATTTCTAAGATTAGTGATCACTTAAGATATGAACAAACAAAATAATTAAGCATGATTAGTGATCAAGAAAATATTTTTCTTTTAATCCTCACTTTTAATTCTACAAAAATATTTTCTCAAAAATACATTTACAAAATATTTTCTAATTAAAAGAAAAGTTTTATTAAAAACTTAAAATTTGAAATTTAAATTTTTCCTCCCAAAATGAAAGGTTCCATAACAGATACAACCTTCACCACAAAAGACAATAAAAAGGACATAGTCTAGAGGTGGCCCCCATATAATATAAAGTGGACCCCAGGACCGCCACCAGATACCATTTGGGATTCCCTGCCTATAAATACTACTCCATTCCTAGAAGAAAAATATTCCTTTTTGCACAAAGTTTTTCAGTCTTTTCTTTTTGTCTCTAAACCTTCTTTCTCTCACTAAAACTCTTGATCACTAACATACTTAGATCTTGTTTCAAGTGATCTAATCTCTTCTTCTCATCTCTTCCCTCTCATTCAAGTCGCAAGAGAAGAACACTCGTATTCGCATGAACGAAATGATTAATTAGTGATCTCTCCTCTCTTCTTCTAAGTACCAAACCTCTATTGTATTTATCTGTGTATTATGTTGAGTCGTATATTGTGTAGATTCGATAGTGTAGATCTTGTGAGTGTGTATATCTTGTGAAGTGGTAGATTGGTTCTAGCTAAGATTAGGACTCGACATTTAGCTTAGTGTCGGAAAATACGTAAGCTATGTGTAATCGGTTTTCTCCGCCTAAAGGGAGCTTGTTGACATAGTGAAATCTCGAGTCGGATACTCGGAATGAGTATGGAGAATAGTGCTTTCGTAGCCGACCACTATATAATCTCGGTTCCTTGGTTTTTGGTTGTTTCTTTCCTTAACCTCGTTTACATTATTATTTTTGTTATTATAGTTCGTCTAGATATTTATTGCTCTGATCAAAATGTGATTTGTATTAATCTTAATCTCAGATCTATAAATTTTTGAAAGTAAACTTTTAAACTATAAAACAAACGTGTAAACTATTCAACCCCCCTTTCTAGTCTCCACACAATGAGCTGACTATCTCCAACTTTAGCCCAGCATATAGGTGATCGACACTTACGCCCATACAACCCGCAATGATGCAAGCCTTAATCTTCGTGTGGTAACTATTGTTATAACCAAAATTCTACCCACGAAATGTCCTATCCCAACTTTTTCCGAAATCAAGCACACATGCACGCAAAATTTATTCCAATGTTTGGATGGTCCTCTCACTTTGACCATCGGTCTACGGGTGATAGGCTGTACTCATATCCAATTTGTTAAGATTAAAAGCCTTCTTGAAGTTACTGCTATTAAGGTATTACTTACTGCTGCTAAGCATAAATTAGTGCTGTTAGTAATCTTAAAGAACATCTGCTAAGTAGTTAGTACTTTACTTTGTTACTACTGCTAGGTAATTTACTACTATGCTAGTTACTAATGCTAGTAATGTTAGTAACTACAAGAGTAAAGTTATACGGCTAAGTAGAAACTAAGTACTGCAGATGAAGATTAAAGAAAACTTTCTAAGTAGTTAAGCTCTTGTACACAGTTAGATGCTGCTTGTACAAAAGTTACTACTGTTTTGTGGTTGAACTTAATGCTGCAGTAAAAAGTTATAACTGCTGAATGATTACAACTGCTAAAAGGATAAAGACTGCTCAGAGAAAAGATAAAGATTACTTATGAGATATGTATGAGATATTCTTAGAAAAGATACGTATAAGTTATTTGTTTAGAAGATCATGATAACTAAGGAAAATATTGTAATCCCATTAGGACTCCTTGGTGTATAAAAGGAGGTCCTAGGGTATAGAATTCTATGTATCAAGTATCAAATCAAGTCATTTATAGAATTGTCATAGCTTAAAGGTTTTGTAACCCTAATACTAGCTAGAGTATTCGTATTAATATATTGAAGCTTTTGTTTGTTAATATGTGTGTTTAATAGTATTACTGTTTCATTGCAAAATTCTTCTTATGTTAAAGATTAGATTCCGCATAATCTTTAATATTATTAAACAAAGTTTCTATCATAGTTGTGTAGGATTTATCTTGCATAACTAAACCTTACACAAGCTAAGGAATTCAAGATTCATTGAAGTGGGATCAACAAGTGGTATCAGAGCTTGTTGCTTTGAGAAACTTTGCTAAGAAGACATGGATCAAGACTCAGTACATATGGTGGCTGCATCAAAAGTGCCTATGCTCAAACCAGGTGAGTATGAGCTTTGGAGGATGAGGATGGAATAGTACATCCAGATGATTGATTATTCTCTATGGGAAGTCATAGAGAATGGTAATGCACCTCCAATAAAAAAACTTGTTGAAGGTGTTGAGACTATAATTGCTCCTTCAACTGCTGAATAAAAGGCACAAAAGAGGTTAAGCTGAAGGTAAGCAAACTTTATTTGATGTTCATACCTAATGAACACATTGAAGTTATCTCTATCAAAGGAAGCCATGTCATTGCAGCAGGCTGTTGAGAAGAGGTTTGGAGGGAATGCTGCTACTAAAAAGACTCAAAGGAATCTTCTAAAGCAGCAGTATGAAAATTTTACTGCATCTAGCTTATAGTGTTAGATTAAACCTTTGATTGCTATCAAAATCTTATCAGGTCATTAGAGATTCATGGTGAAATTATCTCATAAGAAGATGTGAAATTAGAAACTCTTAAGAAGCTCTATCACCAGATGGAACCCACATACTATTGTGTTAGGAACAAGCCTCAATAGATACACCTCAGCTGGATGAATCTATATATCAACCTGAAGATCTATGACCTAGGTTAAAGGACATTAAGTCCAATTCCCAAGCACAAACACATAAAACGTAGCCTTTGTATCCTCAAACAACACCAGCAGTACAAATGGAGAAGTTAAAACGCTCATGTGTTTGCAACAGCTACACCAAGCAACTGATGTTAACGTCAACAACAATTGATAACTTAGTGATACTGTATATATGCATTCTTTTCAAGTTAACAAACAGTCCTACATCTTGACAACAATGAGGACTCGCAACAAATTAATCCTCATGAATTAGAAGAGATGGACATTGAGGGGGCAGATGGCTATCTAACAATGAAGCAAGGAGATTCTTAAAAAACATTGGAAGAAAGCTTACTGTGAATAGTATTGAAACTATTGGGTTTGATAAGTCCAAGGTCGAGTGTTACAACTGCCACAAAAGGGGACACTTTGCAAGGGAGTGCAGGCTCCAAGGAACCAAGAAAACAGTATAGGAGAACACAACGATGTGCCAGGGAGACAACTACTTCAAATGCTTTGATATCAAGTAATGGTCTTGGTGATTTTATGATTGGAGTGATCAAGCAGAAAGAAGGTCTAACTAACTTTGGCACGCATGGCTACCTTCTACAAGGTCTAACACTGAGTATCATCTGATTCAAATTGTTATCAGTGCATCTTGTATGGAAAATTTTTAAAATTCTTAAAGAACAAAATGAACAACGTTAAAAGACTTAAGGGACATCAAGATAACTGCTATTACTTAATAAAAAACAGGTTTAGATTCTGTAAGAAGCAAGACTACATAGTTTATAAAAAAATGAGATCAGTTTATAAAGATATCAAGCTCTTAAAACGTGAGATTTATTTAAAAGAAGTAGCCATTATAGAGCTTAGGAGAAAGTTAGAATTGGCTCAAAAAGAAAAACATGAAATTCAACTAACAGTTAAAAAATTTAAGAATTCATCTAAAAACTTAAACAAACTACTAGATTATTAGATAGTTGATAATGCAAAACAGGTTTTAGGGTATAATGTGATCCACCTCCTATATCTGAAACTTTATTGCCTCCAAAACAAGATTTGTCATTACTGGTCAGAAGCGTTTTAAATAAGCCCCTATATTTAGTGAGCCTACAGTTAAGAAGCATGTAGCTGAGACTAGTAAAGTAAATAGTGCACCACAAAGCCTAAGGTAGTTAAGAAGAATAATGGTGCTCTAATTATTAAGGATTAGGTGTTTGATAGTGAGGAAGAAGATGTGCCTTAGGCTAAGAAAGAGAAGAAAATAGTTAAGTCTAGTTTTGCTAAAATAGAGTTTGTTAAATCTAAAGAGCAAGTAAAATCTCCTAGGAAAACAACTGTTAAACAAAGGTAATCAAAATAGGCCCTGAACACATATAGTCCTAGAGGAAACCAAAGAAACTGGAATAACATGATGTATCAAAGATTAGGAAGTAATTTTGAGATGTTTAAGAAAGCTTGTTATGTATGTGGAAGTTTTGATCACCTGCATTATAATTGTGATAACCATCAAAGACAGTTTAATAATAAAAAGATGGTAAAACCAGTGTGGAACTATACTCAAAGGGTGAATCACTATAATTTTTCTAGAATGACTCACTCCAGTACTAAAAGGAACATGGTTCCAAAAGCAGTATTAATGAGATCTGGCATAGTATCACTTACTACTACTAGACCAGTTAATACTGCTCGACCCAGAACAACAATGAATAGTGCAAGACCAAGACAAATTGTAAGTTGAAGATCAACATATGTACCTAAAAATTTAGCATAGACCAAAGAACCAATCCTAGTCACTCATTTTTTATCAAAATAATAAAAACCCATTTTCCACCTCTTTTATAAAAAAAAAATATCTTGCAAACGGTAAATCGCAAAGACAAAAAATACACCATCGCGACGAGTATTTTTTATCTTTCAGTAGACATCCACTCCAATATACCTATTCGAAGAAATTTTTCTTCCGCTTTTTTTTCCAATTCACTCTGAAAAAATCACATGTGATTTGTGATACAAATCACATGTGATTTCATAAAATCACATCTGATTTCATAAAATCACATGTGATTTGTGATACAAATCACATGTGATTTTTTCCAGACGTATCTAAAAAAAAATTCGAAATTTTTTTTGTCGAAAGTATATAGAATGCCCATACTAGAAAAAGATGATTAATTCTCATGCGCGATGATTATGTTTTTGTTTGCGTAAACGCTTAACGGATTGTGAGAAATTTAATTTAAAAAAAGAGGTGAAAAGTGGGTTTTTATTATTTTGATTAAAAAATGAGTGGCTAAGATTGTTCATTGGGTCTATGCTAAAGTTGTGAGCTACGTTGAACATTAGCCTAACAAATTTTTTTCATAAGCACATTAACTGTTAAGGCTCATTAGCATCAAAACAGCAACTAAAACAATAATTATAATAAGAGGGTTAATACTGTACGTGGTAAGATGTTAAATACTAGCTCGTGGAGGCAAAAGCAGTAGTTAAACCTCTTTGACCAAAAAGCAGTATTAATGCTGTAAGGAAACTAGTAAACTATTAAGGCCTCACTTGTTGGGTATTAAAGCTAAGACAAAGTAATAGACAATGTTTTCTAAACACAACATGAATCAACCATTTAAAAAGGTTTATTATATTGATGTTCAAGGCAGATTCAAGTCAGTGATGGATTTGGTCCCCAAAAAGTACATGATTTTACTACCAAATGGCAGGGAAATCCCAAATGGATTTACAGGACCAAGAGTGATTGACAGTGGATGTTTCAAGTTCACATGGACATGGAACAGGTCCATCTACTAATTTTGAATAAATTGATGGATGATATGTTTCCTTTGGAGTAATCCCACAGGAGGGAAAATCACAAGCAGGAGGACATTCAAAATGGGTAGATTTAGATTTTGAGAATAATATTTTGTAAGAGAATTACATTTAACCCCTTTTAGTGTCTCACAAATGTAATGACAAAAAGAATATTGTCTCTTAGTGACACTGAATGAATTGTATTATCCTCTACAAATTATAAGTAACTGATGAAATCATGTTTTACTTAAAGGTTCCTAGAAAGAAAATATTATAAGTGTTGTTTAAAAGAATATGTTCCTAAAGGAGGTCTAACTTGTCTCTTTGTAAAAGCTACATCTGATGAATCTAAACTTTGGCATTGAAGGCTTGGACACATAAAATCAAAAGCTACATAAACTAGTTAAGGGAAATCTTGTAATTGGTTTACCTTCAAAACTTTTTAAAAATGATCAAACCTGTGTTGCTTGTCAAAAGGGAAAGCAACATAGAGCTTCTTGTAAGTCCAAAACATTAAGTTCAATCATCCAACCTCAAACATAATGTTGCACATGGATTTGTTTGGTCCAACATTTGTAAAAAGTTTAATGAAAAAGATGTATTGCCTAGTTGTCACAGATGATTACAGTAGGTTTAGACAAATGTTGCACATGGATTTGTTTGGCCCAACATTTGTAAAGAGTTTAATGAAGAAGATGTACTGCCTAGTTGTCACGGTTGATTTTAGTAGGTTTAGTTGGGTTTTCATTTTTGCCACTAAGGATGAAACTAGTGAAATCCTTAAAACATTCATAACAGGCATAGAAAATCTAATAGACCTTAGGGTAAAAGTGATTAGATGTGACAATGGGACTGAATTCAAGAATAGGGTCATGAATTAGTTCTGTGAAATAAAGGGTATTAAGAGGGAATTTAGTGTTGCTAGGACTCCACAACAAAATGGAGTAGCTGAAACAAAAAATAGGACACTAATAGAGGTTGCTAGGACTATGTTAGCTGATTTAAAATTGCCAACAACTTTCTAGGCTGAAGCAGTTAATACTACTTGTTATGTCCAAAATAGGGTGTTAGTTATCAAGCCTCACAACAAGACCCCTTATGAACTTTTTCTAGGTAGAAAACCTGCCTTAAGCTTCATGAGACCATTTGGGTGTCCTGTTACAATCCTTAATACCATAGATCACCTAGGTAAATTTGATGGAAAGGCTGATGAAGGGTTCTTTGTAGGATACTCTACCAATAGCAAAGCATTTAGAGTATTCAACAGTAGAACTATGATAGTAAAAGAGAACCTGCATGTTCAATTTAGTGAGAATACACCTAATATTGCAGGAAGTGGATCAAATTGGCTTTTTTAATATTCATGCACTAACAAAGTCAATGAATTATAAGCCAGTTGTTGCAGGAAATCAGTCTAATGGTAATGCAGGTACAAAAGCATGTGATGATGCAGGTAAAGCTAGAATGGAGACAGTACTTGGCAAAGATTACATTCTGCTACTAATGTGGCCTGCTGATCCACTATTCTCTCAAAATTCAAAGAGTTCTCCTGATGCTGGATTCAAACCTTCAAGAGATGATGAGGTTACTAAAGAACCAAGAAAAGAAGGTGGCGATTCAAGTAAAGAGGATGAAAGTGATGATCAAGAAAAGGATTATAATATTAACAGCACTAACAATGTTAATGCTGTTAGTTCAACTATTAAGGCTATTGGCATAAAAGTTAAGGATGTTGATCCAAAAACAAGCATTGAACTTCCAGATGATCCAAATATGCCTGAATTGGAAGATATTGTTTATTCAGATGATGATGAAGATGTTGGTGCAGAGGCTGACATGAACAATTTGAATACATTTATGCCTGTCAGTCCTATTCCAACTACAACAACACACAAAGATCATCTAGTTGAAAAAATTATTAGAGACTTGAATTCAGCACCTCAAACAAGAAGAATGACCAAGAATTTGAAAGAACATGGTTTGTTTAGTTCAGTACAGCAAAGAACAAACCATAAAGACTTTCAAAACTATTTGTTTGCTTGATTTTTATCACAAGAAGAACCCAAGAAGGTAATCCAAGCATTAAAGTATCCAAGATGGATTGAAGCTATGTAGGATAAGCTTCTACAATTTAAATTATAAAAGGTTTGGACCCTGGTGGATTTACCAAATGGCAAAAGGGTCATAGGCACTAAATGGGTTTAAAGGAGCAAGAAGGATGAAAGAGTCATTGTGATAAAGAACAAAGCAAGGTTGGTTGCTCAAGGGTACACACAAGAAGAAAGGATAGACTATGATGAAGTTTTAGCTCCAGTTGCCAGAATTAAAGCAATTAGGTTATTCTTAGTCTATGCCTCATTTAAAGACTTTGTGGTGTACCAGACGGATGTCAAGAGTGCTTTTCTTTATGGTAAGATTGAAGAGGAAGTCTATGTTTGTCAACCACCAAGATTTGAAGATCCATACTTCCCTGACAGAGTTTATAAAGTAGAAAAGGCTCTTTATGGTTTGCATCAAGCTCTCAGAGCTTGGTATGAGACCTTATCTACTTATTTGTTAGAAAATAGGTTCCAAAGAGGACAGATAGACAAAACTTTGTTTATCAAAAGGGACCAAAGTGATATTCTGATAGTATAGGTATATATAGATGACATCATTTTTGGGTCTACAAAGAAGAAGTTATGCACAGAGTTTGAAAAGATGATGCATAAGAAGT
>BQNB010213322.1:0-10069 GCA_026074375.1 Tanacetum coccineum
ACCTTTTGCCTTGGTCAAGGGCATTCGGTCAGGATCTGTATTAGGGTTGCTATATAAGTGTATACTATTTGACGAATCAGTCATCATGGGAGCTATTGGTTCTATGTGGTTTTTAATTTCTTTTTCGATCATACGATGCTGTTCAGGAATCCTGTGGAAGCTTATCTTGTTTTTCCTAGATTTTAAAGTTATCGTCCCCTTATCAAACTTAATTACGGCCTTAGCTGTAGTCAAGAATGGTGTTCTTAAGATGATGAGGTGTCACTTTATACACTTTTTCGGAGTCGTTTAACCCCCAAAATCATGTGTTTATGCCTAAAATAGGTACTTAATCGTTCCTTTTCAGGTATTTCGCATTTGGAAGACATTTAGATGAATTACACGTGACTTGGGCTCATTTGGAGAAGAATCGGACGAGATTACGAACCAACACCAAGACTCTTGAAGATTTGTGCTCATAGAGCCTAGAGACGGCGTCACAAGCCATACTAGACGCCGTCACAACTCATCAAGTAACGACGTCACATCATTTATGACGGCGTCAGCCCGCACCGACTCAAACGCAGATCTAGAAGATTCTTCTTACGACGGCGTCATGACTAAAACGCGACGCCGTCACGTTGTTTTTCCTATATATACAAACCCGAATTTAGGGTTTTGTGTGTGTATAACTTTAGAATAAAAAGAGGGTACGAACCCTAGTTTGTTTAGCAGCTGTAGGAGACGATTTTAGGGCCTAAAACCCTATTGTACTTCTTCCAATTCATGTTTTAATCAAGTAAGGTTTACTTAATCATTCAATATGTCTATGTGTTGTTTGATTTATTGTTCTTGCTTTATCTTTAACATGCTTGGCTAAACCTCCTATTGTGTTTATTTATGATTGTATGAAACCTAGAATGTAGATCTTAGTGGTGTTGCTTCTTGTGATGGATGTGCACGTTAGGTCTTAGAAAACCAGCTTTTGTCTGTATCGCTGTTGATATGTCTAGGGAAACGTGATTGTGTAGAAAGGATACCAGCGGGTAACAGTCTTCATACTACCTTGCCCCCTAATATAGTTGATCCACTTTTAATGTATTTCACATGCACTTAGTAAACTCCTAGGGGCCGTATAATAGTCTTCATACTACCTTGCATGTGCGTTGCTCTAGCGGCATACTAAGTAGACGGCGGGTTCGTGTAATTCGTTCATGCTTTAGGAAATAGTTACACAGATCATCACAAGTGTGACAAGGCAACAACACTAGGAGAAGCAATCTAGGGAGTAATACATGATTAAATAAATACAGTCTTTTATCTTATTGTTATCACCAGTAGCGTAGTTCGTTAGTTAGATATTATTTTAGTTTTTAAATAGCTAAAACCAAACCAATCTCTCCAATTATATGATTTACTTGCTTTTCATAAAATACAAAAATAATCTTCTCTCAACCCTTAGAATTCTGTTAGACCGTGATCAAGCCTTCCCAACCTATTCCTCAAGTGAACGATAAACAACCCTGAGTCTTGCCCATACTACACTACAACGATTAGGTGCACTGCCTAGGGAGTTGTAAAACTTCT
This sequence comes from Tanacetum coccineum, assembly GCA_026074375.1. Taxonomy (NCBI): domain Eukaryota; kingdom Viridiplantae; phylum Streptophyta; class Magnoliopsida; order Asterales; family Asteraceae; genus Tanacetum; species Tanacetum coccineum. The sequence goes on from BQNB010213322.1 coordinate 1,567, forward strand.
CATGTAGAAGTCTTACGACAACTGCACATCAAGTTTTTGGCACCACCGCCTTAAGAATAGTTAGGTATTGTATTCAAAGTTTTGCTTAGTTCACTTGCTTGAATCCTTTAAGTGAGAATTTAAATTTCCTATATAGCTTTCTTCGTAGTCTATCTTTATCTTTTCTTTATAAAAATTAACCCTTTGTTTTGTAAATCACTCTTTTGTTTACCATCATGATGTATGAAAGACCACCAACCACACCCTTTCAAAACCCCTCACAAAACACAACCTTCCCATTCCAAAGATATACCTTGGTGTTCCAACAACATCAAGATGAATCTATCTACGATGCATGAGCTTGTTTTAAAAACTTAATCAAAAGAGTCCCTCATCATGGCCTCGATTTATGGTATTTATGGTCCCTTACTCAATTCTTTTATGATCATGTCGACGACTATACCCGAATGGACCTTGACTTTGCAGCAGACGGGAACCTTAGGGAATTAAGTGGTGAAGAAGCATGGGAAGCCATAGAAAATTTTGCCCAAGGCCAAAAAGAATGGGACAACCCACCAAACATTATTTCTAAACAAGAAGTAGCAAATTTGAAGGCTCAAGCAAAAAGATTGTTTGGAAATGAGGATGTTTAGGTTGAGATGCATAGAGGTATAGCATGGGATAAGGTGGAAAATTTGGATCCACAAAGTACCCCACAAGTCCTCCCATCATTTGAGGAATACACACCGCCCGTGACTTGCCCGGAAGAAGTAGAAGAGACTTTAGGAACCCCGATAGAGGTAGAGCCTTTAGACGAAACACAACTAGAGGATTTAGGCTTGAATACTTGTAATCATGACATTCCTCTTAGTAATAGGGAAGTTCCTAGTTTTGATGAGCCGGAGCCTCAACCAAATCCCTTACCAAATTGTCTATCCTTAGATGTAAGTCTAGGAGAAGAAAGAGGCCCCGAACCACCCATCAAACCACATAGTCCAGATAGTTTTAGGAAAAAGGAAGTAGATAGCTTAACCATTAATACACCACATTCACCTCACATGACACCTTCCCACCCTAAGGATACGTATTGCTATTATCGCCCATGCATCGATGATCCTAAGAATACCCCACATTATGGTTTAACGGGTTTATTAGGAAAAAGTGCATCCCTAGGTGTTGATATTTCAAATTAGGAGATGTTTGATGATGATTGGGGATTAGAATCTAAGGAAGTTTCTCCTCTAGGAAAAGAACTTAGTTTATTCGATAGGACAAATAACGTAGAGAGAGGTAGAATTCTAGAAGCACACCGTTTAGAGCTTATTCTTCAACAAAAAATTTCTCAACGTATGGCTCCTTCTCATCATGATGGTATCGTTACTATCACTCGCACTTGAACTCAAGTGTAGGGAAAACCTCCCCTTTATCTGTTAAATAAGGGTAGAGTCAGGTTCGTGACTCGAATAAAAACACGCCCTTTTTGGGAGGCAACCCAATATTTATTTTTCCCACACATTAGGAGTGTCATGTGTTTTATTCTTTTCATTTTATTCTATCATGTTCGAACCCCCACGGAACACAACCTTCCCATTCCAAAGATATACCTTGATGTTCCAACAACATCAAGATGAACCTATCTACAATGCGTGGACTCGTTTCAAAAACTTAATCAAAAGAGTCCCTTATCATGGCCTCGATTTATGGTCCCTTACTCAATTCTTTTATGATCATGTCGACGACTATACCCGAATGGACCTTGACTTTGCAGCAGACGGGAACCTTAGGGAATTAAGTGGTGAAGAAGCATGGGAAACCATAGAAAATTTTGACCAAGGCCAAAAAGAATGGGACAACCCACCAAACATTATTTCTGAACAAGAAGTAGCAAATTTAAAGGCTCAAGAAAAAAGATTGTTTGGAAATGAGGATGTTTGGGTTGAGATGCATAGAGGTATAACATGGGATAAGGTAGAAAATTCGGACCCACAAAGTACCCCATAAGTCCTCTCATCATTTGAGGAATACACACAGCTCGTGACTTGCCCAGAAGAAGTAGAAAAGACTTTAGGGACCCCGATAGAGGTAGAACCTTTGAACAAAACAAAACTAGAGGAAGTAGGCTTGAATTGTGATCATAACACTCCTCTTAGTTCTAGGGAAGTTCCTAGTTTTGATGGACCGGAGCCTAAACCTTTACTCAATAGTCCATCCTTAGATGTAGGTCTAGGAGACGTAATAGGCCCCGAACCACCCATCAAACCACATAGTCCGGATAGTTCTAGGATGAAGGTAGTAGATTATTTAACAACTCAAACATCGCCTGCACCTCACATGGAAAATTCTCATCCTAAGGGTGTGTATAGTTATTATAACCCAGGTATAGATGACCTTAAGAGACATTATGGATTTAAACTAGGTTTATTAGGAAAAAATGTATCCCTAGGTGTTGATATTTCAAATTGGGATATGTTTGATGATGATTGGGGATTAGAATCTAAGGAAGTTTCTCCTCTAAGAGAAGAACTTAGTTTATTCAACAGGCCAAATGAAGTAGAGAGAGGTAGAATTCTAGAAACACACCATTTAGAACATATAATTCACCAACCAATTTTCCAGCATGTGACCCCTTCTCATAACAATGGTGTGTACCGTTACTATCACCCGCACTTGAACTCAAGTATAGGGGAACCCTCCCCTTTATCTGTTAAATAAGAGTAGAGTCAGGCTCGTGACTCGAACAAAAACAAACGCTTATTGGGAGGCAACCCAATTTACCTTTCCCGCAATTAGGAGTGTCATGTGTGTTTTAATTCTTTACCATTTGTTTTATTATGTTTGAATTATCTTGTAATCATGCTTTGTATTGTTTTTAACCTTGTCTTAATTTCAATCAAAGGTATTTTGCAAACAATAAGTGTAGGGGAATTTATCCGGCTTTTGAGCCAAATTCAAACATGTTAAATGAATTGTTTAGATTAATTCGCGTCAGTTTCGAGTCATATGATTGAATTGTTAAATCTCAGGTTTTATGCAGCCATTTATACAGGAATTAACTTATGGAATCAAGTGCAGGAAATTTTTCATCAAAAACAAAAATTTCGTTTTCACAGACTGTGGAGACGGCGTCACGATTAACACGCGACGCCGTCACCATGACACCTGTGACGGGGTCACACCAACCCTGACGGCGTCAAACGCCCAGGTTCGGAAAACTTAAAGTTTTTAATTATTTTGAAAATAAAACTTGCGCAACATTTAATATATGTATTCTTCTGTATAAACCTGCAAAACCTGATAAGTTTAACAATTTTTTCATCCTATCTATCGAGTCGAACCCTAAATTCATATTGTATATTGGTAAATCGCACATTTTATGCTTGGTATAGTTGTCTTTGTCTTTGATTACAGGTTATATTTGATGAGAAGAAGCTTGGAAGTTCTTAGGAAGTTTCATTGGATGATTCTCGGAGGACGATTTAACCAGTTATCGCATGTTTCTTCTCCATTATTGAGTAAACCAGGGGAGTACTAGTTTCTTTTCCTTGTTTTCTTTTCCCTTTATCTGTTTTAACGGGTACTTCTAGAGAATATTGGGGGACAATGTTCAACTTAAGTGTAGAGGGGAAAATAAGCCTTAGAACTATTCTTTCATTTATCATTTGCTTTGTCCTTAAAATGATGGGTAATATATTGAAACATAGCATAAAAGGGTGATTTTTACCAAAATTCAATTTTTTTACGACACATACCAACAAAAACCGAGTATTACTAGCGTCTCATGGATAGGAATTTATATGGCTAGCATAAAAACCCTCAAAATTTCACCCCCACGATGTGAGGTTCGCCCTTAGATATTATACCTTTAGCTTGTTCGAGTTAAGGAGTGAGCAATCATGTGTGTCTATTCCGTCATTATGGATGTGTATGCTTGGTTTTGTCGCCTTTTCTGGAACAATGGTATTGGTTATTTTAGGATTATGAGAGTGTACCGGTAGTATATTAAATTCTAGAACTTGTTTTTGTGATGCATCCCGAGATCGCATAGTAAGTATTAGGATTTGCTTGATAGGAGGCATTAGGATTAACCCATGTTTTAAACCTGTAATTGTTATGATGGCCATACTGATCATATAAGTATCCCACACCCTTGCCATGCACTCACCTTTAGTGTAGGATATGGTTCTCGTAATTTTCTGGTTAATCCGGACTATTAATGAAGAGCATTGTCACCCTTAAACCAATCGTTACACCCAAAAAGCCTTAGCCTACCTTATATGTACTCACCTTTAGTACATTATTGTGTTTTAACCCAAGTTAATTATTAAGTACACGGTTGCTAAGTCCTTATCCTTGTAAATACAGTTTTGGGACGATTGGGATTCATGGTAGTATTTATTTCGCGGAAGAATAGGGAAGAAAAGTTAAGTCAATACCCCCATATGTTTGTCATAAGATCTCCATGTTATTTTGATCCACCTTAATTTGGGTCATTAGTTAGATTGTAAATATCGAGCATGTAAAAGCTCAAGTGTAGGGGTAAGTGTTATAAACCCTCATGTTGTATTATGTTATTTAAAAAAATTAATAAATGAGAAAGAAAAAAGAATGAGATGATGTAGTGTTGTGTAGTGTTTGTATATCTTCGTCCGGTCTTGGCTTAGCATACCAAAACCAGCGTGTATTAGTTAAAATTAATTAACTTACGCTTCCATACTCCAATTTCACCAGTCACCACCCTATGCATCCCATCGTTTCGTTTCCATTATTTGTTTTATTCCACCTGACTCCTCCACACCCTTTAATAGCCTATTAGATAGTTAATGATTAATACTTGCACCTAGCGGTGGAGGTTTGATCCTTTACCAAGCCTATGGTAATTTATATGCTTTGTACTAGGTTATGAGTGTGTATTTTTTGGTTTTCCTCTTTTGGTTATATTTATTTTTTACCCGAATTGATAAGAGTAAATTCCCAACTTATGTGAGGTGATTGGATATTTTTTCTACTTTTAATTAAGTGGTCATAGATGGTTGTATTGTAAGAATATTTTTAAATAGTAGGTATATTGACTTCTTCCTTATTGTTATTGTTCTAGGTAGATAAAACGCCCATTTGCTTGTGGACATGCAAATCCCAAGTGTAGGGGTATTTGCTGAGGGTGTTATTTTTACACTTTTTTGGGGTAGTTTACCTCCTTATAAGCGTGTGTTTATGCCCAAATATAGGACTTATTCGTTCTTTTCAGGTATTTCGCATTTGGTAAAGGAACAATTTGGATGATTTACACGTGACTTGGGCTTTCATTTAGAGAAGAATTCGGACGTGATACAAACCAAACACCAAAACTCTTGAAGATTTGTGCTCACAGAGCCTAGAGACGACGTCACAAGCCATACACGACGTCGTCATAACTCATCAAGTGACGGAGTTCACATATTTCAAGCGGTGTCAGCCCGCTACCGATCAAAGCTGAGCTTGAAAATTTATTTTACGGACGGCGTCACGATTAATTAAAAACGCGACGCCGTCGCGTCGATTTTCTTATATATACAAACCCGAATTTAGGGTTTTAAGTGTGTAACTTTAGAATAAAAAGAGGGTACGAACCCTAGTTCGTTTAGCAGCTGTAGGAGACGATTTTAGGGCCTAAAAACCCTATTGTACCTCTTCCAATTCATGTTTTAATCAAGTAAGGTTTACTTAATCATTCAATATGTCTATGTGTTGTTTGATCTATTGTTCTTGCTTTATCTTTAACATGCTTGGCTAAACCTATTATTGTGTTTATTTATGATTGTATGAAACCTAGAATGTAGATCTTAGTGGTGTTGCTTCTTGTGATGGATGTGCACGTTAGGTCTTAGAAAACCAGCTTTTGTCTGCATCGCTGTTGATATGTCTAGGGAAACGTGATTGTGTAGAAAGGATACCATCGGGTAACAGTCTTCATACTACCTTTCCCCCTAATATGGTTGATCCACTTTTAATGTATTTCACATGCACTTAGTAAACTCCTAGGGGCCGTGTAATAGTCTTCATACTATCTTGCATGTGCGTTGCTCTAGCGGCATACTAAGTAGACGGCGGGTTCGTGTAATTCGTTCATGCTTTAGGAAATAGTTACATAGATCATCACAAGTGTGACAAGGAAACAACACTAGGAGAAGCAATCTAGGGAGTAATACATGATTAAATAGACACAATCTTTTATCTTATTGTTATCACCATTAGTTTAGATTATTATTTAGTTTAATAGCTAAAACCAAACCTCTCTCTAATTATATGATTTACTTTCTTTCCATAAAACATAAAAATACAAAAAGAATCTTCCCTCAACCCTTAGAATTCTGTTAGACCGTGATCAAGCCTTCCCAACCTATTCCTCGAGTGAACGATGAACAACCCCGAGTCTTGCCTATACTATACTACAACAATTAGGTGCACTGCCTAGGGAGTTATAAAACTTCTCGTATAGAAGTCCTAGGACAATCGCACATCATAAGATGAAGGGCCTTCTTTCGTCCTTTTTATGTCTAAAATTACGAAGTCCACGGGGTACACATAACCAGCAACATCCACTAATACATCTTCGGCTATTCCTAAGGGGTAGATATACGAAAGACTAGCCAGGGAAAGCCTTATGTCGGTTTCTGCAGGCCTTTCATTGGTTAGCTTACTGTAGGTGAAAAAGAGCATGACGTTCACATCAGATCCTTGGTCAACTAAGGCATTTGTGTGTTTTAATCCTCTTATGTTACATGGTATTTCAAAATTTCCTCATATGTCCTCCTTTCTGGTTACTCTATTTTTAAGAATTAAGTTGTGTACATGTCACCTAGGTAATAAATTGTAAGTTTTTTGCTTTATTTTACCTACCCGAGCTACCGACAGGGAGTCATTAAACTTTTGATTGTCCACAAGCCCTTCGATTAATTTTTCATTGATTTTATGTTTCAGGTAATATCCTATAGTATGGGAACTGGAGGCTCCTGCCGCTTCTTCCTCTCCGTACTTCATGACGTTCTCTCTTACACTTTTGGTTGGTTCATCATTCGCCCTTCTTTCAACCTCGTTTGTCACGGAAGCTTTTTAAGAGGTTCTTCTTCCTCAGATTTGCTAGGCTCCACTATGCTTTCAATGATTTCCCTATTGTTTACCACGTCTTTTTCCTCCTCTTCACTTTCCACAGTCATCTCATGATCCTCGTACTCGGTTGTACTAGACTTCACATTTCCCTCTTCATTAGCTTCATCTTCCTTATTTAGAATAACAATTGATTTAACAAAGTGAATACGTTTTGGGGATGAAGGGTTTCTATTTTGTTCTACTAATGATGACTGAGATAGATATTTTGGGGAGAGTAACTTTGATGGTCTTTTGATTCCCTTGCCTCGAAGCTCCTCTTTTATGAGGTCGTTAGCAGACGTGAAATTCATTTGAGCTGCGGGGCTTCCTGCAATGTTATGAATGGGAGTGTCATCAAGCTTTTCAGAAATGGTTTTCCACAAAAGATTAATTTTACTAATCATGTCAGCTTAATGTTGTCCAAGTTTAGTTCTCAGACTGGATAGTCTTTTCTCTTGATGAGAGTTAAAATCAATTAGTGCCTTCTCAAGCTTCATTTGGTAATTAGACGAGTAGGTGGAGAACGAGCCGTTCCGTGGGCTGGTAAATGTTTGGGCCTGTGCCCAGTTAAAGTTCGGCTTTCCCTTCCAAGCATTGGCGGCTTCGTTAAAGTTTCTTGGTCCTTAGTTCATAGCGAACTGCCTACTTCTCATTCTGTCAGTATGCGAGGATGCATAATCAACAAAGGCTTGTTCGGGATTTTCCATGCAGTACTGAGTATCGTGGGGACCACTACATATCTCGCATGAAGAAGTGATTTTGTTCACTTAAGTAGGTTGCATCGGAGCAATGTAGGCTTCCATCAAGCGTTGAACTTGATTTTCCAGCTCGATGAGGCGGCGGTCGAATGTACTCGGGACATCTTGAGGCAAAGAGATTGCTTTGACCGGCTTAGAGAAATCCCTTGGGTCGTTCCAACCTTCGTTGTCATAGAGGGCGAGGTCCTTTAATAATGCTAAGGATTCTTTGGCGTTTCTGTCACGGAGCTTACCACCGGTCGATTGGTCAATGATTCGTCTTGTGGCAAGAGTGACATGGTCATAAAAAAATTGGACTTGGAGCCAAAGATCGATGCCATGATTAGGGAATTTTTGGAGTAAGTCTTTGAAATGAGTCCATGCTTCAGAAAGATATTCTCCTTGATGTTGTTAGAACATAAGAATGTCATTGTGAAGTTTTGCAGTCCTTCCCGGTGGAAAGAATTGAGCAAGGAAACGAGTAATAAAATCCTCCAATGTGGTGATGGATCTTGCTGGAAGACGTTCAAGCCAAATGCTAGCTTGATCGTGAAGGGAAAATTAAAATAAACGCAGGCGCGTTCTTTCCATATTGTCACCATTAAGGTCAAGTGAGTCCACTAGTTTAAGATAATCCTTAAGGTGTTGGTTTGGATCCTCGG
>BQNB010213326.1:0-10069 GCA_026074375.1 Tanacetum coccineum
ATCATTTATGACTTTATGCCTTTATTATGCTTTGATATGACACCATGATCATGACGTTTCGGCCTCCTTTCCGGAGTGGGTCGTTACAGTATTAGCCCATAACCATTGTAATTATACAAGCGTGATCAAATAACCAAGGTACACTAAACATTTTACTGAACGATACCAAAAATTAAATGATTACAAGAGTATAGGAATTACACGGTGTCTTCTATGGAATCGTGATCGATGCTTGACCTTTGGTTGCTCTTCTTTACTTCAGAAAATCATCTTTTATGTGTATGGTATGAAGAATATGATTTTGCACTCTGAAAACTCATTTTTGAGTCTTCTATTTATAGCCTCTAAAAAAGTATGGATACGCCGTATTGGGCTAGGCCAATACGGCGTATTATGGTGTTTCCCTTGGAGTGCGCGCAAAGTTTATAATCAATCTGTAATATCTTCCCAAAATATATTATTCACTAAATCTCTTAATAGTTATCTTGCTGGATACGACGTATAGTAGGAGTTGGATACGCCGTATTAGGAAGTGATAATACGCGTTTTCTTGTGAAGTCCAGGCGCTGATACGCCGTATCTCTTTTCCTGGATACGGCGTATTGGTCAGAATTTAGCAATCTTCAAATATCCTCGTTTTAGCTCTAAAATATACGCCTTTTAGCATGTCTTCACAAATCACTCCTTAATTACTGTAAATAACACTTTTAAGCAATTAAGTATAAATTCTCGCAATAATTATATAAACGTGGTTAGTTTTTTCGGGATAAATGATGGTATAAATGTGACGTTATTTGATGTCATCAAATATCCCCCTACTTAAATCCTACTTGTCCTCAAGTAGACTCTAGATTATATTGAAAATGTATCCCAACCGAAGAAAAGGATTTTTTTTGTTTAAGCACTTCTTTTGTTTTAATCACATGTACAAGACCAAGCACCTCACGAAATATGGAAATGAAAATACTCAGATCACTCAACTAATCTAGGGTGCAACATTTAAGTGGTACGCTCATTTACTCGGTCGTGATTAGCTTCGTATCATATGCTTGGCAAGGATACACATCTCCACCACTAGAGCTAAGGAGAAACAAGTCAAAAGGTAAATTGGGTTTTTATTATAAGGCTAAGGTGGATCATTCTAACAATCTTTCACCAATAGTACCATACCAACAAGGCAGCTGAAGCACACATACACATCCGTAATGATGGAATAGACATGTGTGTTCGATCACATCCTTATTTGAGTTTAACTAAGGGTTAGGATGAAGAATGATATAGGGTAGGGATCTTCTATCTTTCACCAATGGTAATAAACTAACAAGGCAGTTGAGACATGCATACATGGCCAAAACGACGGAATAGACATGCATGCTTGTACACATCCTTATTCGCGTAAAACCTATGGTTAATGATTAGGAAAAGGAAGTAAATTGTTGTTAAATAAAATTCACAAAATAAATAGATTAAGCTTGAACAAATAAGGTAGTTGCTAGTAACTTTTTCTGACCGCTCCATGATAAAGACTTGAAATATATACAGAGCACTCACAATACAAATCTTTAGTTTGTGTTCTTACGGGGGAAGGAATTCAGGGTTTGAAAGACAGGGCTCCAGTGTTACAATTTTATGGGGGTTGTCAAACGGGACAGCCCATATTGATTATGTAGAGAGGATGTGGGAAGAATTTACCCAATCCATCCATACTTTCATCGAAGACAAAAAGAATATGGCATAGCATACTCAGGGAAAGAAGAAAGCCACCCTCATTGTGATCTCAAGTGTTAGGTTCACCAAGTTGATCATCCATCACCTACAAAGCAAGCACAAATTCCCATCCCGAGACACGGTTCTCCACTTCATTTGCTAATGAAGATGACCTGTTCTGGGTTTATCTCAAGTTTTAGTGCATGGGACCAATAAAGGGAAGTCTTTGGGATGCCTATTCCAAATAATCTTATCACTGCTGACATTCAAGGAGAACAATACTACAATGCTTATCTGGAGAAAGTAGCTAAGCATCAGCGATATCTTGCCGGTGAAGAAGTTAGTGATCCTGACTCTCCTGCACCTAAACCTGCTAAGGCTACCAAACCCAAAGCAACCAAGCAATCTAAGCCTTCAGCACCTAAAGCAGCACCAGTCACAAAACCTGCAGCCTCCAAGTCTCAACAACCCAAATCTGCTCCTGCCAAGCCTCAGGAAAAGAAACGAAAGCTGGTTACGGAGACATCTGAGGCACCATCTCCAGCCAAACGATCTAAAGCTGGAAAGGTGGCAAAGAAGCGAAAGCCAAAGAGCCCTTTACAGTTGATTGACGAATTTGTTGATGAAGGTGTTCCAGAGAATGAACCTAGGCTTGATGATGAAGAGGCTGATCTGCAAAAGGCAGTGGAAGAAAGTTTAAAGGATGTTCACGCTGCACATCAGGGTCCACTCCCACCGGTGGTGATCAGAGAACCTGAATCTGGAAAATTTCAACCGCTCCCGGAGGTACAGGGAAAGGGGAAAGAGAAAGTCGGTGAAGAACAAGCGGCTCAAGTTCTACTCAACCTTCAGACTCCAAAGAAAAAGAGCCCTGCTGATCAATATATCTTCCAAAGGCGCAGTTCTGCACCAACTGAACCTTCAGGTCATGATGAATCTTCTTCATTATATGCAGAACTTGGTCTGACTGACAGTGAGACAGAATCTGATGAGGAAGTGCCAGGCTGGACCAAACCCTGGTATACAAGATGAAGGCCAGGCTGGATCAAACCCTGGTGATGCTGCAGTCTCTCAACCTCAACCAAGTCATGTTGTTCATGCTGGACCAAACCTTGAACACATGGACGTTGAGGTCACTGATACTTCAATTCAACAAAACCCTGAGCAAATGGATGAAGAGTTCACTACAACGGCTTACCCAAATGTTCAGGAGAACCTTAAACTCCCAACTGAAGATCAAGTGAGACTTGAGGAACCTGCAAACTCCGCTGGAACCCTGTCTTCTCTACAAAATCTTGACAAGGAATTCAGCTTCACCAATCAGTTCCTTGAGGAGAAGTCACAGGAAGACGAACCTGAGAAAACCAATACTAAATCGGAGATTCAGTCAATGGTCACGGTTCCCATTCATCAGGACACCTCCTCTATTCCTCTAATGACCACTCCAGTTATTGATCTCACTGTCTCTCAACCAATCTCCACAATGGTTCAAGCACCACTACCAACATCAACAGCAATGATCACCGCAATCACAACAACAATATCTCTTCTACCACCACCAACTCAACCACAACAAGGCTCCTCAGATTTGATCTTGATTCAGCACATCGGTGAGCTTGAACAACATATGGCGGACCTGCTACAAGACAACTTAGCCCAGGAGGAAAGATTAGACAAACATGGATCTAGATTGTACAGATTGGAGAATATTGATATCCCCACAGGGTGGGACAAAGCAGTGGATGAATCATCAATGATGTTGTTGACGGCTATTCAAGCTCCTACTAGAGATCGCTTCAGAGATTTTCCAGGCAGCTGGACATGAAGTGATTCTTTTCACCACCGCGCATGTGGAATCCAACTCCTACAAAGCTCATAAAGATCACAAGAAGTTGTACGAAGCTCTGGAGAAGTCAGAATGGAGCGTGATCTCACTGACCACGCTCCTAACCTGATCTGGTTGATAGCACATAAAAGAAGAAAAAGAGAATGATTCGCCGGAAAACACCAACCTGGGTCTCATCTCATCAGCCACCCCTCTCTACTATAGTAGGCCCATCTGGAACATCAAGACATACTCTCAGAGCTTCTGGATCGTCTCAATTGCCTCTCATATCCATCTCATACACCCACCTGAGTGATCACATACAACAAGCACCGCTACTCCGACGGCTCTTTGAAGACAAGCTGCTTTTAGGTGGAATATAGGCTATTAGACAACTACTGAAACAAGATCAAGTGTCTGTCTCATCAATCTAATGATCTACATATGTTTTTTTTAGTGTTGTTACAGCTCCGCACGAAAGGTACATTCGTCTGTAGTGTGAAGACATCGGGCATGATCATAATTCTCACGGTAACTTGAAGGCAAAATTGGTGGAAAAGCCATCACTGAAGACAGACCTGCTACAGCAGAACCTGCCTGGTCCATACCATCATCTGATTTGCCTGTCCTAATGAACAACAGGGCATCCGCTCTTGCGTCCACCTATGCACCTCCACCAGAGAACTCGTTACTTGCGTAGACTGTTGACATGGCAATTTTTATTGACTGGTTCTGCAAAAAGCAAGGGATCATTGAACTTAAACAACAAGACCTGGAAGGCCCTGCATATGAAATTGTCAAAGTCTTTTCCATCCTAATGTGATTCACTTCAGTACCCAATGGCAGATATGCCATATAAACTATAACGATCCAGTGGACGAGACATTCTCAGGTACTAATGTCAGTAAAAACCACTACCACTGCGGTGGTCCACCAGGTCAAGTCATAATTCAATTGTTCTTCTTCAAAAAGGACTCTATAGAAGTACTCTAGATGACCGGTCGGTAAAGTGTGGCAGACTTGGCATTGTCAATATTCCGAAGATGAAGACGACCTGTTACTCCTGATGTTGGGTCTAGAGCAGATGGTACCGATCAGATGTGGATTAAGAGGAATGCAAGTATGACATCGCTTGCTATGTATGGTATTTGTCTCATTGTGGTTCTCAAAGACAACGCTTCTAAATTAACAGACACACTTGGGGTGATCGCAGCGTGTACAGGATCTTAGGCGCATTTTAGTGTTGTCAAGAATTGAAGTTTTCTCCTTATAGGTTACGATTACTGAAGACGATCGTCTCCTTTATAGAGCTGATCTTAATGAATATCTTATTGCGGAAAGGGACTTCAAAATCTTTATACCGAGTGACTTGTAAGATTGTACTTAATGAATCTTCAAGGTTATAACTGAACATCTTCCACCAAGATAAGAGATTCTCTCTACTGCCTGTCAACTTATGGATCAGAATCTTAGTGATCGGACAACGGGTAAGAAGGGCTTCTAACTGGGGGATTAAGAGCTACAGACTCAGCTAAACTCACAAACTTGATGGGTGCAACTGTTTTGAGTTCAAGCTACGACTTTCACCGGAATTGACTCTCAAGTAGCAGTCACATTTATGGTAAATATGGGGGTTCAGATGATATGCGCTTCAATGAGATCCACAAGTTTAGCGACGGGCACTTCTACATACAGATTGAGAGGCATTGGACTACCGGTCGTCAAGGAATCAAGGTCAACTGGATGAATCCGGGTTTGAGCTCATGGTTTTGGACAGGAAAGATGTCGAAGAAGCAGAGTCATGTTTGCCATTCAAAATTAGCTTAAGACAAAAAGATCTTCCGTAACTAGGAAATCTTTGGTTGGTGGACGAATAAAGAGGTGACTATTGTCTTCTGCAGTGAAGCCGAGATAATACATAATCTCTGCAATCAGGTCATCTCTCTATGGGGTGTCCTTATATTTGTTGTGATACTATCATGTACATTATACGAAGTAGTGATTAGATAGTGTTTGTGGTCAGTATATTGGTTTTTTCTGAGTTGGTGTCAATTTTTGTAAAATTAGAAACAAACTCATCATAATTGTTTTTTTTTTTTTTTTTACACGAACTATGGTCCCTCCATATTAAGGGGAGCATGAATATGTCTTCCTATTATAGGATTATATAAAATTCAGACCCTTTTCTCTGAATTTTTCTAACATATTTAATCATTAAGATCCTAAATTCAGAGAGTTTTGAAATTTTGATGGGGGAGAGAATGTGATTTTAAATATGAAATCTGATAAAAATGTGATCTTTTGGACTCCAAGGGTAGGCTGCTTCCTATTTGCTAAACTATTTCAAATTCGATGACATATTGAGGGGAGCGAATGGTGTCATGATGGCAATTGTTGAAATACCAAAGACCGACTCCTATAATTATTCTATCGGAGTTATATGATGGTTAAGGTTAGGTAATCATTCCCACGATCGCCAGAGCAGGAGGGATCTTACCCGAGCGTGACAGTTGCACTATTAGTATAGTAGTCCTTAGTATGTTTCCAAAAAGGAGTTTACATGTGAGGAATACGGGTATAGTACGGACTGAGATGGAGCTCGGTATGGATAACATACCCAACAACGGTACTAGTATTGAAGGTCTCTGTAAGACACTGAAGGTTTATAAGAATTAAAAAGAAATTGTTAAGGATTAAAGGGTGAAAAGAAAGCAGCCCTCCTTAAAACTTAGGCAAAAACCGTGGTTCACTACATTGTAGTCTGATTCCATGCTTGATTGCTGACATTGCAGACAAGTAGCATGGGGACCCAGTGTAAGCTGGCACAACCCTCCCTAGCCACTCAAGATCCCTCAAAGGATTCTTTGTTTCATTTCTCGGAGATCAATACATTTCTATCGTCTCTCTCACTCCGAGTTAGATGATATTGAAAAGGTGGCAGTCTGCTCCAGCCTCCGACTACTAAAAACCAAAAATGCACTATTGAGTCTAGAGCCATGAGATCATCCACAAATCTCGTTAGGACACTAATACAAACTATGCTTGTTCTTCACACACTGTGACAACAAGTAAAGATCTTAAGAGTCCTACGCATTATCCTCGTGGTATTGCCAGAACATCCGAGTGATACGAAAGTACTCACAATGAAGATGGAAATCCTTCTAGAGCCAACATCAAACAAGCTCTTGGTAGGTGACATGTGAGATCCACTATGGATTAAACTTGTGACAAATGGAAAGCAACGATGGTGCGATTCTTTATGAATCAAACTTGTTCCAGGCAGTGAATTGACGAATAGCTTTTGAAAAACCTTTCGATGTGCTCAACAACTGATTTTCTAGCACATTGACTGTGTATATCTTTCAAAACAAATGTGTTTCTGATGAAATTTGATTTTGTGCTATAAAACACTATCGATGTGTCACAAAAATACTTTCTCAAGTAACACGTCGATTGATTTTCAAATCAATTTTTATCTTTTAATCGGTAAGACAGTAACTAACCGATTCACTCTTATCGTGTTGTCTGCTTTGAGACGTTCCGATAAAGAGAACAGGCAAGTATGGTGATTCTGATGGCTATACATTTGATGATCCAATACTTATACTGGAAATCCTGTCAAGGAGATTCTTCTTAAGATGAATCTACCTGATCACAGGTCGGTCCTCACGGATCCGGAGGTTAATCCAACCAGACTCGGGCGAGTGACAAAGCCATATTCGCCCACAAGCTTTATTGCTAACTGTTTTATTACAGGATCAAGCAAAGATAGAGATGGAGACACCTCGTTCCAGTGGAGTCAATTCACCACCCAATGCTCACACTTAATGTTTCCAAGTAAAGACATCATGACAACTGAATGACCTACAACACAGCTTCCGCAACTCTGAGAAGTAGTATCATGATCAAGAAAAGTGTGAGCATGCGGGTCCGAAGGTCACAACATCACATGGAGGCAATGCTACTCAACAAGGATGATTAAGAGATTTAAGATGTATGATGATCTCAAAGAAAGCTCAAAGTTCACTACACAATGTACAACGATCTCAATGAATGAAGAATCAAAGACTACGAGCTACAGACAGAAGGTCAAAGAACTAGAATGCTATTATTCGAATTGTATTTTATGGGGTGACCTCCCTTAGGGGGAGATTGTTAGGATTATGAAAAAGACTCGGTCACCCCCGTGTATTTTATGGGGTGACCTCCCTTAGGGGGAGATTGTATCACTTTCTCTCTCTAAGATTAAGTAGCCAACCCATCATCTCTTGCTTGTGTTATGATATCATGTATACTACAGAATATTAAAAGTACGTCAGTAAGATCAAATCCTCAATCATCGCTCATAATTTGTACATGTGAAAAAAATTCTCACAACACTTATATAATTATCTATTAAATATGAATATCTCATATTTTTGCACTTATAGTAAAAAAAATACGCTAGTAAGACCAAGGCTTTAATATTTGCTCAAAATTTTGCACGAGTGAAGATATTCTTACAAAAATTAAATAGTCGTCTATTAAACATGAATATCTCATATTATTGCACTTCTAGTATAAAAATACGCTAGTAAGATCAAAGCTTCAATATTTGTTTATAATTTGCACGAGTGAAAATATTCTTACAAAACTTAACGTCTATTAAATATCAATACCTCATATTTTTACACTTATAGTATAAAAAATACGCTAGTAAGATCAAAGCTTCAAATATTGCTAACAATTTGCATGTGGAAGATATTCTTACAAAATTTAAAAAATCAAAATAATGTGAGGAAACGAATCATGAACACCCTCATTAACCAAGAAATGATCTAGCTTACTCATCTTTGATGCCCACTTATCGTTCTAGATAAATCAAAATCCACCCAACGAAATATCTATTAGATTCAAATTTTCAATAAACAAGTTAAACGCATCTTATTGTCTCTCGTGGAAAACAGAACCATACCTCTCGCCAGCCTCTCGAACCTCGTTAAAATCTCCCATGACAATGACATTCCCCACCCAATTTGTAATTAATCTAGACAAAGAATCCCATAATTCAATTTTCCCCGTTACACTTTGAGGAGCATACACAGCTATAAACATAATGTCAAGACCATTTAGCACCCAACACCCTTGAACAGCCACATAATTATCAACACTTATAACTCTTTGTTTTTGAAACATCACTTTATCCCAAATACATAAAATACCTCCCGATCTACCCTAAGAAGAGATAGATGCGAAATCAAATTGAGAATTCCCCCATACATCTGTCGTAAAGTCCACATATCTACACAAACCATTTTAGTCTCATGTAAGGCTAAGAAATTTACGTTATGAGAATGACATAAATCTCTCTAACCCGTCTCCTTTTACCAGAATCACCAAAACCTTGTACGTTAATGGAAAGCGTATTCATTTATTCACTATTTCATCACCCATATCCACAATTATTTTAGTGTCTCTTGACATCCCTCCATACCCAAGGGCCATGCCAACATTGATGGTATCTTCCATCTGTTTGATTATCGAAATTCCTACATATTTAGTAGTAAGAAAAGTTTAATCACACGTGAAGAAGAAAAATATATGCTTGTATATAAATGTACATGCATGTACTAGAACGAGTTTTTGAACCCGCACTCCGCAACAGGGTGTTGGTATTCGTGATTTTGTTGCACATAACATATCAAAAAAATTTATCCAAGCATGTTATAACTCTACCCGGTTAAAATAGGTAACAAAACTAAGCTAAAACATTACATGTCAGATTATAAGATCGCTAATATCTCGAACGACCACCGTAGGAATTTCTTCATCAAGATCACCTCATAGCATCTTTAAGATAAGCAACAACAATGCCCTGTACACATTCAAAATAACATTACTACATTAGAAATAGGGAATACATCGATTTTGTAAAATAATACACTAGTTTATAAAACGTCAAAAATGTTAGCTATGTGGCGTGAATAGTACACAGGTTATAATTATTTGAAAAATGTTAGCCAAGGGGCGTATCTCTGAATCACTGTGTGTATCACCATAGAAAACAAAAAACTGTACAGTAAATAAGATGCAAATAATCCATGCATTGCTGTTAAAGTATTAGTACACCTAATGAAGAACAATGGAAATTAACAATAAGAACTTACTGTAAACAATCATACTATTGTAATTTATTGCTAACTGTCTTTTATTGACTAACACGTACATTCAAAGATCTGGTAGAATGTTATCATTGAAGATCTGGTAGAATGTTATCATTAAAGAACTTACCGTAAACAATAATACTATTGTAATTTATTGCTAATTGTATTCGTTAACTAAAGCTTTAAGATTTTAGAATGTTATCATTAAAGATATAGGCTCCCTGTTATGTAGATATTACAAATAGCAGTTGACAAATTAATTTTATCCATTTTTCAAATACTCTGTAGTTTTGACCTGGTCGTATTAGCCCACATAAAAATTTAATCCAATTTTTCTTATGTATACAACATTTCAGTGTTATACATGATTACAAATTCGATGATTAGTTTCACT
>BQNB010213328.1:0-10068 GCA_026074375.1 Tanacetum coccineum
GGTGTCTATAATCAATTCAAGGCACTTTAACCCACACGAGCTAATTAACAAAGGATAAAAGAGCGGTCGAACCTTATATATGAAAACTGTATTAACCATTATTAATCATATTAGAAAGTTAGTTTGTTTATTAAGTCCTCCTTATCCTCTTCCGGATCGGAGTTAGCAATGTAGCCTGGTGATAGGGCTGTAGGTGAGGCATCAGCAGATAGAGGCTGATCCTTCATTGGTCCCTCTAGCTCCTCATCAGAAGCTCACTGGAATCTCTATAGCTCGGAACTAATATAAACATATGTGTAGGTAACCGTCGATAATGAAAACATAACTGCTTGCAACGAGCAAAACTTAACTTATATAAATATATTATATAAGGCTGATATGGTAAATACGAGTATGCACTTATGGCATAAAGAAATATTCCCCTATTTATATAAATAATCCTTATATAAATAATTGTAAAGTTGTGCGAAAGAATGCAAACTCATCTTTGTATATAAATAATATACCCTCATAGTAATGAACACGTATATGCATCATGTAAGTATCTAGCAAAACTAACTAATGCAAACAACTAGTGTGTCCCGTAAAAAACCCTTTGTATGAATGCAATGTTTGAAAAAAGGTTATAGTCTAGCAAAAACATTTGACCTAGTTCTTTATAACCTTGGCTCTTGATACCAATCTGTAACACCCCCAAATTGGGTCACACGGAAAAGAGTCCGAGGCGTGTACTTCATAGATCAATAAGAGGTGGGAACACAGATATATATAGAACGACCAAAAAAGGGGTCGTTTTAAAACTGATCATTGGATTAACATATATTTGATACAAATAGCCCGAAGCTTTAACTGTTCCTTATAATTATTACAAGATACTGGTCACAACACATGAGTTTCCCAAAACAAATAAAAACCATATCGGTTAGCATGACATCCCAAAACACAATTACCAATATCCTTTGCACCTTATGCACTTACTGAAACCCCCCCTCCTGAAAAACATTGCTTTAAACGTCGACAATAATGTTGGTGAATTCATAGGTTGATAATCATAATATGCAGGACCGCCAAGACTTTTCTCGTGACATGCAACACGATGCATATATCACAAAACCTAATTACATTTTCACTTAAGCTCATGACACTGAAAGCACGACGAATCCTTTCTTGCAATAATAAAATATTGCAATTTCTGCCGCGATTAGGATGTTTCAACCCAAAACATCCATAAATTCGAAATGTTATGACGTTCGTTCCTGGTGATAGCTAGTCACCCGAACGGGGAGGTCGTTTCCCCAAATAGATCTATTCATAACATTCGCGCTCACATAATGTAATTAACAACTACATCTATGCAATTGACAGTTCATGATAAAGGGGCTCAACTTGGGTTATCGCTACTTAGGCAAACATGTAATCAATATACTTGCGTCCAATTTATAAAACAAAGCATGTTTCCACCCCATAGTTATAAATCATTGAAATCGTAAAAATGTGGGGCTATGAACTCACCTTGAGTTCTGATAATCCAAATATCGCAGATAAAGCGTCACGTAAAAGATCGAATGCAACCTAAATTATCATAGGTCGTATAAGTACCATGTACTTTGATTAACTAACAACATATATAGGTCTATGTTAGTTACATCATACTATCGTTCGGGCTATCATAATCAAGAGGTCATGTAGTGAACGTATGAGGAGCTAGGACACTTTAAATCGTAAATCCAGCAACTCGTCGATACGCCACCCCGAAGAGGCCTCATTATGAAACTCCCTAGTAATATAGTACTTTGATAACCACATATAATTCTAATATAGCTCAATCAACCAACTAATGGTTATGGTAAAATTGGTGTTTAATAGTTAAAACGTTATAATATACCGTTTTTAGTAAAATCTAGCATAACTTTCGCGTTTATGCCCGATTTTAACGTTTCTTATCCCATCTTTTCGTATTAAACGGTTATCGATATCTGACATTTATTTATAATTTTGGTCCTCTGATTGAACAGTAACTTTTACTGTTCATACCAGACATGAGTTTCACTTATATAGTTTTTATCGTCGTAAAACCCGTAAATGTCGTATTTTATTCGTTATAGCTCCGTTTTTAGTGATTCTTTCGAGGACGTTCTCGTTTTTGAAAATCCTATCAATTTATAAAGTTTATAAAAATATAACTTTCTGTCATGAATAGTGTTTTTACTGTTCATAGTTTATAAAAAAAATTTTATAAACTTTTAATTATCGAAAACCCGCGAAATTCATAACTTATTCGTTATAAATTGAAAAATCATGATTCTTATCATTTTAGAATCCTAAAAATAAGTTTTATTTGTTAAAACTAACCAACTTGCTGTTTGTTAAGGTTTTTATAAAAGTTATTTTATAAACTCCGTTTAATTACTATAACTCGTTCTAACGTAACTTTTTTCGTTATTTAATCCGAATGACAAGTTTCTTACCTTTTCGAATCGTCGTTAAAATGTATTTTATCGCTAAAAAAATAAAATATGTATATTTTTATAACCGTTTTGGATAGAAATTTTTGCATGATTTAGATAAGACCATTTTCAAACTTGTTTTTAATACCTTACCACTTTATAACTTCTTACCTCAAGTCTTAAATACTTTATATAGTCCATATGTCATATGTATATTTATTTCATAGTCCATTAAAGTCCTTTTTAACATATATAAGTAAATAGCCATAACATATATAAAAGTGTACAAAATATCCATTTCAAGTATAAACACTTATTTTTATGATAACATCTAAATGGTGATTCAACCTAAAATAGAAATAACATATGCATAGACATAAAAACAAAGAGAACATAAGGGTTCAAGTAACCCTTATGAAGTATGGATGATGATTGAACAAAGTAATCTAAACCCTTGTTTAGATTAGAAATCCAAAGCTTGCCCCAATGAAAACCCTTGTTTTCTTATAAAACCCAAGCTTCGCTTTTCACCGATCAAAAGCTTGAATATGGTTAACCAATGCAATGTAACTGCCTTAGTATCTGTTAGAATAGACGTGAATAGGTGTTATGGGTTGCATAAAATTTGTATGGATTTGTTATGGGTTGGTGTTTTGAGCCGTGGCATGAAAGGAGCAAAAAGGGAGAGTGTGTTTGATTTTTACTAAGTGTTTTATGCTTGAATCACTAGTATACATGTATATATAGGATAAGTATTGGTCAAAACTTTCTCAAGAAGGGTCAATGGTCAAAGGGGGGGTGTTTTGGTCGTTGGGGGGACAAAGAGAGGGTTTTAGGGGTTCTTGTTCTTGGTCTTTGGTCAAGGGAACATGGTAAATGTGTTTTAATGAGAAGTTGATGTCTACATTGACCAAGCTAGTGCATTTTTGTGCTCCTTGCTCCCAAGTGTTGATGCAATTTCGTGGGTTAGAAAGGGGTAAAAGGGGTCTAGAAACCTTTTTGCTAGTATAACCACAATATCTTGTCAAAATATATGCAAGTTACAAGTTGTAGTTTTTTAATTAAAAGTGTTTTCCTAGCAAGTATAAGGTGTATTGGTTGATTTTTCTTGTACAAAGTGTAAGATAATATTATCTTGGGTAAATTTAATAAAACTTTAGGTATTGGGTACAATCGTGGGTATTTGTTGAAGCGTTAATAAATTAACGTGCTTCCGGTTATGCTTAAACGTATTTTATCGCAAAACGTATACACTTTATGTATCCGATAAAAATAAAATGAACAACGACCATAATTATTATCAAAATAATTATATAACACATGATTGATGTAAACGTTTGATGTTTTTAATGCCCGATGACAAAAAAATGACATAACTTTGTCGTTTTAAGCCCGTTTCTCGCGTTTCTTACGCCCACGCTTTCGTATTAAGACGAGTGATCATAAAATCACATTTTTAGGTTTTTGAGATTCTGTGATGAATAGTGTTTTTACTGTTCATAACAGCTATATAATCGTTTTTATACTTTTAATTAACGTAAAACCCGTTTTTGTCGTATCTTATTCGTTATAGCTCCGTTTTTAGCGATTCTTTCGAACACGTTCTCGTAATTGAAAGTTTTATCATATTATTGATGTTTACAAAGTATAAGTTTCTGCCATGAATAGTAACTTTTTATAAAATTTGTTTTATAAAGTATTTAGCGTCGTAAACTCGTAACTAGTGTATCTTCTTCGTTATTAATCGGATTTTCGAGTTTCTTATCATTTTGGAATCCTCATGAGGTGTACTATCTTTCTAAAGCATAATATGGCTGTGTCAAAAATCGAATTAAAACAGTGGGTTTGAGGTTTTGTGATTTAGACATGTTTTAAGCATGATTTTTGTACCATTTAGATTCAACACTTAGTTACAACTACTTTACAACAATTATATCTTATGTCTTACATATATTAAATTCATTAGTTCATACTTTGCTCATGTGAGTCCAAGATAACAAGATTAACATGTTATTTTACCATTTTCACTTGTAATTTATTAAGTAAATCTTTAAAACCCTAATTTGTTCATAAACATGTTATACTTAACCAAGTGTGTACAAGAGTTATACTACCATTCTAACATCATATTAACATTCATATAACATATAAATAAGTGTACAAAATAATGATCATATGTAAAAATCCATTTCACATATTCAAAAGTACCCTAGATGGTGATTTAACTAAGTAAAGCATATGAACACATAAAATCTTAAATATGAATAGATTAAGCTTTTGATATAACCTTGTGTGGATGAGTAGAGATAAGAATAACAATCACACCCTTGTGATTAAACCTCTTGGCTTGAAAAATTAGGATGAAACCCTAATTTTTCCCAAGTAACCCTTTTTTTCCTTTCTTGCTTCCTTGCTTGCAAATGGTGAACCAACTCTTGAAAACACCTTAGAAGGTCTTAGGAATGATGTGTGTATGGTTGTATGGTGATATAAAATCAAAGTATGGATTGTGTTTGGAGGGGGTTTTGAGCCGTGGCTTTTCATAGAGGAGGAAGAGAGATTGTTTGCTTTTTATTTTGCTAAGGAAAGGAAGTGTGAGCCTTCTATGTACATGCATGTGTATATATACTACTAAGAAGATATTTTGAAGATATTTGATGTCAAGTTGATTCATGCAAGGTGGCAAGGCTTGTTGAAGAAGGTTGGAGCTTATCTTGATAAGAATGGCTAGTCATGAGATCAAGTTGATGCAAGATGCATGTATGAAGATATTTGTGATGGTTCCTTGGTCCTATCTTGCTTTCCTAGTCATATGTACACGAAATTATGCTAGGGGAGGGCTTGGATATGCCTTTTGATCTTTTATATAAAGTATACTTGCATTATAAGAAGTATAATGTAGTATAGATTTAATAAAATGTATAACTTGCACATGGTAGAGTTTGATTTAATTTCATTCATGAATAATATGTATAATGTGATAAATACTTGAAGTTTTAAATAAACTTTAAGTATTGGGTATAAATTTTGGGTATTTGATGAAGCGTAGATAAGTTAACGTGCTTCCGGGAAGGCCTAAACGTATTTTATCGCGAAACGTAAACACTTAACGTAACCAATAAAAATAAAATGTGCAATGATAATAATTATCCTCTAAATAATCATATAACACTTGCTTGATGTAAACATTTAATTATTTAAAGCCCATTTACATTGTATGACCATTTTTAGTTTACGCGATTTAGCTTAACGATTACGATTTAAAAGCAAACGCGTAAAACCCTAAAAATAATTAGTGGATTACATAATGTCGTACAATGACCTAAAACATAAGGTGTTATAGTTGTTACAACCGTGGTTTGAGCAGGTTGGTCAAACCGTAGTGTTGACCTAAATATATGTTCTATAAGTATGGGTTATGTGTTATATATGTTTATACGTGTTTATATGTGTTTTTGTGGGATATGTAAGATTGCATAATCAATCCATTAAGCGTGACCATCTCATTGGGATTGGATTTGTGTTGGATTTTGTGGAGTTCATTTTGTTCACTTTTGGTGACAAGGAAATAATTTTGGTGATTGAAGCGGTTTCGCGTTAATTGTGTAAGTAATTATACGTATACGTATTTATGTGTTAGTAATATTAGGATGAGATTAGGTTCTAGTAGTTAGAATAAGGAAGAAATGAAATTTCTATTTTTGGAATGTTAGATTTAATAAAAATAAAAAGTTAATTATTTTTAAAGGTCTAGTAAATTGCGTTTACGCAAAAAGGTATGCGCAAATAAGCTTAAGTTTTTATAAAAACTTAAAGTAAAGCAAATAATTAAGTAATTAATAAAAAAATAAAAAATATTTTTTATACATGAATAGTAAAAAACAAATTTTAGAGGAAAAAGAAAGAAAAAAAGAATTTTAAAAGGAAACAAATACTAATTAGATCTTATCTATAATTAGTTGGGGGCCTTTAAATACAAAATAAAATCCCAAACCCCTCCCCCTTTGTATAATCGGACGAACAAGAAGAAAAGAGGAGAAAAATTAGGGTTTTTGCTTTTGTGAAGAAATCAAGCTCTAAGGTAAGTTTTAATTAATCCTTGTTAGTTATTAATCTTTAATCATGTAATAATTATTATGATGGAATTAGGGTTTTGTAAAATCAGTAAATTAATGATGTTTAATTATATTGCAATGATTAGGGTTTAATTAGAAGCTTATGGGTGTAATTGGTTAAACTTAATTCGCGTTAGAATTTGATTTAGATTGGGGCAGAATTAGGGCTGTGTTGTTCGGCTGTTATCTCAATGATGGTAATAGCTTTTGTCAAGTTTCCGGTGTCTATAACGTAGCTCAGAGAGTCTAGTTTTCAGAACATCCAGCCTCGAAGGTTTTTGAGGTCGGGAAGTCATTCAAACGTTGGTTGCAAGAAAAGTTGTCAAAACAGTAAATACGGGTCAGATTTAGGTCAGATTACGAGGTATAAAACCCCCACTTAAAATTTGAATTTAGCTTAGCCCTTCTACAGGAGTTTATTTCTATGTGTCTATTAGAAATACCCCAAAGGAGAGCTTCTGATTTGGAGTCTAAGTATGGTTTTTAGGTCCAAACGTTTTAGTGTGCAAACAGATCCGAATTGGGACTATTTTGAAGTTTGATTTTCTTAGGAGTACTTGTGCATGTAAATGGCTCTTGGGAATCATGAGGTAGTTAATATACTCATAAATGAACATATATGATTTTTGGTATGAATTATGGAGGTCAGTAAGTAGAGGTTTTGAGTACGTTAAGTCACGTTAAAATTCTGCAGTTTTGAACAAATTGTGACTAACTAGTGAAACTTGTTAATGAAGTGGTTAAAGTTGGGTATGGTGTCGGGGTGACCCATGGGGTTAATAGAACACCTTAGACATCCATCATATGATTGTTACATGTGCATTAAGCTTTTGGCTTAGTAGCGTGTAACACGAGTTATTTTGTTGTATAGATTTGTGCTAGTTGTTTGTGAAGCTTATTGTTGGAATCTTTTGGAAAGCTAAGCAAAGGTGAGTTTCATAGCCCCTTTTTCTCATGTTATTTTGGGGTGAGAATGATGCTTGTCTTGTTGTCGTGTTAAAATGTTTTTAAGCTTGCTGTAGTTATGTGTATTGGATTAGATGAGTACGCCTACTCAGTGTTGTGATATGGGATTAGATAAGTACGCTTACTCAGTGTTATGATATGGGATCGGATGAGTACGCCTACTCAGTGTTGTGATATGGGATCGGATGGGTACGCCTACCCAGTGTATGATATGTTTGGTATTGTGGATCCCAATATGCAAATGAGGTTTGACGGTGGTAAGACTGCGTGAGCTAATATGAGGCCATGTAGTGCACATATGAATTTGGTATGATTGTGGATCGTGGGCACGTTCCGTCCCGTTGTGGTTAATTGGTGTCATGAATTATTTTGGTAATTACAGCAGCTAATTGAAAGTTTATTTTAGATATTGTTGTATGTCGTAAACTTATGATTCTCGCTCAACTTTATGTTGACGTTTTAAGCATCATTTTCAAGTGAGCTTAATGGTGCTAAGATAGAGCGAAGTGGCTAGAAGAGACCGTAGGATGCTTGGAGTTTATTTATGCTTTCTGTTTGAATAAATGCGTTTGCATGAATTGTTTGGATTATGTTTTGCATGTCATTTATTGACGAGACCTCTTTCTCATTAATAAAGACACCATTAGGTTTTGGGTATTGTTATGACACTTTGTGTCTTTGCTTTACTTTAGTTTTCATTTTAGTATTCTCTATATAGACACCATGTGTTGTGATGATATCCATTCTTGTTTACGCCTCGCGTTTCCGCCTTGGCGGGGTGTGACAGATTGGTATCAGAGCCTTTGGTTATAGAGAAGTAGGTGGTTGAGCCTAGACTATAACCTAGGGGTCCTTCATGTAGATGCATTTAGGGCTTAAGTGTTTAATGCTATAACTGCTATGCTTCCCCTCTATTTTTGCATAGCTTATATATTTTATATTTTGGGTCATGATGTGACTTCTGTTTCGTTTGATCGATTGGGATTTTATGGTTCGTTAGATGGATTATCATGTTTGAGTTATATTTGGGTTATTATTAAATGCTATGTGGTAGATGTGTGTTATCATTGAGATGTGTGGTCTTGGAAGTAAGTACACGAGTGAAAAAGGTGCAATTATAATTATGGTCGCGAACATAATTATAAAGGCAACACACACGTGGACTTGTGACTTTGATTGCATTGATCATTGTTGCTTGTATGTATTATGTAAAGATGTAAGTCTGGATAGTTGTATAGATTATAGTGTATATGTGATGTGAGATCCTGTTGGGGATGGTTGTGTGGTTAGAGAATTCCTCTCTTAACCGATCGGGCGAGTATATTAGGTTGGGTTGCGTAGATGATAAGGTTCCCTTTCATCTATCGTTTACGGATACATCAGATACCTGTTGGTATTGTCGTCGTGATTCTTAAGTTGGTTCGTTAGCTCGTTGTTCGTTGAGATATCCAACGCTCATGTTGGTATTCTAGGGTGTTATCATAGAACTGGTGTTCTATGTTCTCCGTTTGGCGTTTTGATTGGTTTCCTTTGTCTAAAGGTAATGATACTTTTTGGTTTGGCTCTAAGACCGTTGGTATGGATGAGTCCTTATGGTTTGTTTGGTTTGCAAGAGTTCTTGTCGTGTTCGTTTTCAACTAAATTAATATTCTGATATTGGAATTCTCAAGGTATTTTGGGAGTCTATTTTGCTATCATGATATAACACCTCGTGTTTTAGGTCATTGTATGACATTATTTAATCCACTAATTATTTTTAGGGTTTTACGCGTTTGCTTTTAAACCGTAAACGTTAAGTTAAACCGCGTAAACTAAAAATGATCATTCAATGTAAACGGGCATTAAACAATTAAATGTTTACATCAAGCAAGTGTTATATGATTATTATGAGGATAATTAATAACTTTGTTCATCTTATTTTTATTGGCTACGTAAAATGCTTACGTTTCGTAATAAAATGCGTTTAGGCATTCCCGGAAGTTCTAAAACCTAACTACGCCTAAACGAATACCCACGATTATACCCAATACCCAAAATAATAAATATAACATCACATATATGTTATATATGCCGAAATTCTAAGGATGAGACCAAGACTTTTCAAGTTTACATAATATCTAGATATTAAAGAAAAGTACTCTTACACCTTTATCAACTTGGCATGTTAACTTTAAGCTAGGGTTAGAAAGTAACCATGGTTAAGTTAAGGAGATATTTTTACTATAAATACCCATGCATGCATAAGTAATCTTTACTTAAAATCCTTACATGCAAAATTCATTTTCTTTCTCTCTTTTACACCCCAAAACCCACGGCACAAATAAGCCACCAAACAAAATCCATACTTTGATTTTCTAAGATTATACAACCCTTTACACATCAATCTTAAGGTATTCTAAGGTGTTTGCAAGCATTGGTTCATCATTTGCAAGTATTAAGAAGAAAAAGTAAAGATTAGGGTTTTGGAAACCTAATCTAGGGTTATAAGCTTGAAAGCTTGGATTTGAATCTAAACACGGGTTTAGAACTTATTTCTCATC
>BQNB010213329.1:0-10068 GCA_026074375.1 Tanacetum coccineum
GATTGTATGAAACCTAGAATGTAGATCTTAGTGGTGTTGCTTCTTGTGATGGATGTACATGTTAGGCCTTAGAAAACCAACTTTTGTTTGTATCGCTATTGATATGTCTAGGGAAACATGATTGTGTAGAAAGGATACCATCGGGTAACAGTCTTCATACTACCTTGCCCCTAATATGGTTGATCCACTTTTAATATATTTTACATTCACTTAGTGTACCTTTAGGGACCTTGTAATAGTCTTCATACTACCTTTCTTATACGTTGCTCTAACGGAATGCTAAGTAGATGGCGGGTTCGTGTAATTCGTTCATGACTTAGGAAATAGTTACACAGATTATCACAAGTGTGACAAGGCAACAACACTAGGAGAAATAATCTAGGGAGTAATACATGATTAAATAAACATAGTCTTTTATCTTATTGTTATCATCACTACTTTAGATTATATTTAGTTTAATAGCTAAAACCAAACCAACCTCTCTAATATATGATTTACTTGCTTTCCATAAAATACAAAAATACAAAAAGAATCTTCCCTCAACCTTTAGAATTCTGTTAGACCATGATCAAGCCTTCCCAACCTATTCCTTGAGTGAACGATAACAACCCCCCGAGTCTTGCCTATACTACTACTACAACGATTAGGTGCTCTTCCTAGGGAGTTGTAAAACTTCTTGTTGAAGTCTAACGACGACCGCATCACTTATCAACAAGCTGGGAATGCGAAGTTTTACGCCAGAGACCCTGAAACAATTGGCAGATGAAGCTGAAGAATAGTGGTGGTACCTATTCAAATATCTTGTACATAATATGTATATATATATATATTAAAAACCAGAAAAACCAAAAAGATTTTTCATTTTCAGAAAACCTTTATAAAAACAAAATACAAAAAACTAAAATCTTTAAAACCAAAGAAAAAATTAAAAAATGAGAGAAATATAAAAAGAGGAAATAATGGCATGTCTTCTGAAAATCGATAACATTTACGGTCTTAGAAATATCATTTAATAATGTTACGAGGTTGTAAATGAAGTTCGAACAGAAGTTTAAAAGTTTTCAGAACATGCCAAAAATGGCTTGCTATTATTTCAGATAGCAACCCGGTCATCATCTTAAAGGCAAATATTTCAAAAAGAAAACTTGACCTCATAACGGGAATTTATTCTCGGGCATGGTCTACTTTATGACCATGCAAAGGCTTGTGTTTACTTTGCAACACAACCCGTGCTTCTTATATTACCTTGAGTGTACGTGTCAGTGCACTTATATGTTAAAATAAAAGAAATCCTATTTCATGGTGTTTGATTTTCAAAATTAAAACATTAAGTCATTAGAAAATGCTTTTCAAAGACATTCGACTTCTCAAACAACGACTGCAGCTCTTTAAATAGAAAACGAGTCATTGTTTGAGGGGGAGAAAATGTCAAATATCTTCTTCAGAAAGTCATTCCATAAAATAGAAAAAGGTTTGTTAAAACAATAACGAAATATCAGTTTTTAAGGAAATTTAATTAAGTTTATCTTATGTGTGCCTTAAATGTTATTTGTTTATGCCTTAGAGAGAATATGTGCAAATTTAAGTTGTTAGGTATGCTAGTTAAAACTACAGGGACTATTTGTGTCAACTTGTTAACTTAAAATGCCTAAAACAACTTATATATGAAAAGTGCAAAGGTTTTTAAAGTAAAGGGGGCATTTGTGCATAAAATGAAACTTGTCATATACACAAACACCCCCTCCCCGTTTTTCCACACACATAAACACAACACTTATAACTTTTTTCTTTCCTCTCTCACAAAAACAAATCGTCATCCCCTTGATCTTCATTTCCAACCATTTTCATCACTAAGGTACAACATGAAAAATGTTTTCTATCACCTAATCTACCTACGTCTCAAAGGAATTGGTTTTTCATCCACTCTTGATCTCGAAATCCCTAATTCTCAAATTAAGGTTCTTGAAAATCAAAATGGTTAAAACTCCAAATTAGTTGAGGGGTTTTGTAGCTTTAGGTGTTGTTTTAGCACTCGCTAAAACATTTTGAATTTTATCTTTTCCTTAATGTTTTGATTGCTTGTATGTTTGAAATTGAGCATTTTTGTGTTTTAGTTGGAAATGTTTGTGGGTTTTATGTTAGATAAGTGTAAAATGTATTCTTGAATATAAATATGCTTTGAAATCCTTATCTTTTATGATTGTTCTTGGGTACGAATTGAATTGTAGGTGCTAAATGCTCGTCAATGTTCTCGTGTGTTGTTTCTAAGTTTGTAAGATGCTAAAAAATGTTTATGTGAATGCTATGATGATACGTGAATCTTTGAGTGTAATAAAATGCTTGTAAAATAAGTTGTAAAGCACTCAAACCGAATACGCAACATTTGTTGTTTGAACCGAACTTGCAGCTTGTGTTATAACCGAACTCACAGTTTGCACCATTGACCGAACTCGTAGTACCTAGTTGTAACCAAACTCGCAGTTAGCTTTAGAGACCGAACTCGCAATTTGCTTTAGTGACGAACTTACAGTTTGTTTTAGTGACCGAATTCGCAGTTAGCATTACTTACCGAACTCGTAGTTAGCCATTACTGGACAGAACTCGCAGTTAAGTATTATTGACCAAACCGCAGTGGTGGATTTTGACCGAACTCGCAGTTTATCCAATAGTGACCAGAACTCGTAGTTTTCAATAGTAAAAACCCAAAAAAGAAAAGAAAAAAAAAAAAGAAACGACAAACCACAAAAAACCCCTAAAAAAAAGAAAACAAAACAAGAAAAAAAAAAACAAAAAAAAAAAAAAACAAACAAAAAAACCAAAAAACAAGAAAAAAAACAAAACAACCAAAAAACAAACCAAACAAAAAAAAAAACCCGGATTCGGGTTTTCACTTAACAACCATATTCAATCATACTAAAGGATACAAAAGGCTAAATCTTATAAAACACTTTGAAAATCTAATTAGAAAGTGACTAAAACTTGTAGAAACTATAGGGGGTTGATATTTACCGGTTAATTGGTGTTTTTAAAACTTTACTTAAAAATGTTTGATTCGAGTTATATGTCAATCAATCAACAATATGAATCACAACTAAATTATCTAATGTAATGAACAAAGTAAGCAATAATAATAAAGAGATAAAGAAAGAAACGATCAAACCAAGACACCAAGATTTATAGTGGTTCGGCAACGAAGCACCTCTTCGTTCCTACTCCACTCCCCGAGTACTCCACTCGAGATTTCACTATGTCAACAAGCTCCCTTTAGGCGGAGAAAACCGTTTACACGTCGCTTACTTCCTTTTCCGACACTAAGCTAGATGTCGAGTCCTAATCTTAGCTAGAACCAATCTATGACTTCACTAAGTCTTTATACACTCACAAGATATATATACCCTTGGATTGACACACAATCCAAATCACACCAATACACAATTTACACTATTGGATCTACACACAATCCAATTTACACAACAACACTAAGTAAATGTAATGAATATATGTGATCTTGAGGAGGAAGAGAAAGATCACTTGACAACAAATCGTATGTAGAAGAATACGATTGTTCTTCTCTTGCACTTGATTAGAGGAAGAAAGAATTAATCACTTGAAACAAGATCAAGGTATGTTAGTGATCAAGATATGTGTTTTAGAAAGAAAGAAGGAAGAGAGAAAAACAGATCTGAAAAAATTCGTGGCAAGAGGTTCTGTTTTTCAGATGGGGTGACCCAGTATTTATAGGGACAAAAAATCTAGCCGTTGCTGACGGCGGTCCCGGCGGTCCCTTATATATAAGGGGGCCGCCAGGCCTATAAGGGGGCCGCCGTAGACTACGCTCCCTTTTTTGTCCTTTTGTGGTGAAGGTTGTATCTGATTTAGAACCTTCCATTTTGGGGGGAAAATTTGAATTTCAAATTTTATGTTTTTAATAAAACATTTCTTTTAATGAATAAATATTTTGTTTTTATATTTTTATAAAAACACTTTTGTAAAAATGTAAGGTTTAGGAAAGAAAAATTATTTTCTTGATCACTAATCATGTTTAATGATTTGTTTATCCATACCTTAGGTGATTAATCTTAGAAATGAAATTTTACGATTAGTAATTTATAAACGTTTAATTTTATCGTAAACGTTTTCACATTTTGTCATTATCAAAACATCGAGAGGTCGAAAAATATAAATAACGTTTTTATACATTATTTGTATTAACAATCTCCCCCTTTTTGATGATGACAAAACATAAACTCATTTAGTATAAAAATAGAAGTTTATAAATTATTAATGAGTTAAATTCTATTTCTCCCCCTTTTTGTCGAATCCAAAAAGGTTGATCGTCGATTTGTAGTAGAGAGAAAGAAATTGACGATTAAAGACTCCCCCTTGATGTATGCTCCCCCTTGTACGGGGCACCAAGGGATCGATCTTACGATAAGTAGTTTGCTACAAAACAAGGTTAGAGATACAAGTGCAAACCAACATAGCAAGACAAATATCTCATCATTATAATCTACATATTTAGAAACTTATAAATAAGGTTCATTTAAATTCATTAAGAAATCATATATAGTCACAAGGACAATATATATGATGATACAAGCATGAGATAATCATAACTAAAACACAACATATTAAAGCATCTAAGACACCATAGGTGAACATGAGTCTAAAAGTACATTAATCCTAGAAGATTCATGAGTTATAGATAAGACTAGTAAATGATTCTTGACTTCATAAGAGATATTTCAAGGAGAGTTGGTAGTGATGGATGAAGGGAAAAGGGTTGAGGGCCTAATGATGAAAGATTTGATTCGGGTAAGGTCATCTTTTAAGGTATTGAATACTTTACGGGTACCCAAGCAACAATGACAAAAGTCCGAATAAAAGTTGACTTGGTCAAGAAAAGGAGGATGAGTGAACGGTAAGGAGGGAGGTGAGTGATTAGTTAACTCAATTGCATGTTGAATGTTGATATCAAGAAGATTTGAAAGGTGTAGGAGTTCATGCAAACGGTTTTCACTATGATTTGGAATGGAAGTTTGTGGGGGTAAGGAAGAGGATGTAGGATTAGGTGAATTATAAGAGGGAGGCAAAGGAGTGGTATCAAAGATTAGAGAGGTTGGTGAAGATGTAGGTAGTGTGTTGTTTGGAGATAGAGGAGGTGAGTAGGGCAAGAAATGAGTGTTTCTCCAAGGATATATGATTGATTTGTGAGACTTTTCACCATAGTCTCTAGGAGATGACATATTAGGATTGAGATTTAGAATGAGATGTGTTGGGTAAGTAGTGATGAAGAATATGATGTTCATATATAAGAGAATGTATGGCAAGGCATGGTATGCTAGTATTGAGGTGAAACCCATATGTTTACCATCTCTTGAATCTCGAACTCTGTAGGCTCTATGTAGTGATCACTGATAAAGAAAACTAAGTAAAACGAATTTGATAAAGAAGTAGAATCTCCCAAACTTGTGTCCTATATTTTGTACTATCCACGTGACGTCAAACTTATACCAAGACCAAAATATAAGTAGATCGCAACCTCTTGACAAAACCCTCATCTTCTATGAGACACATACTAAGTGATAGCAAATGTGAGCATTGAGCACCATAAAAAATCATACACCTTTGCTAGATTTTGACAAGTCTTCGTCAACACCATTTAAGCACGAACAAGTTATCTTTAAAGTCATAACCTGCAAAACTATACTTTAAGATATGATAAGACACGTACCTGTGAAACCCAACTACAACATTAAATAAGAAATAATCAACTGTCTTCGTAATCACATCTTCAAATAATCTCCAAACCGAGCCATAAAATCAATAAGAATAAACTACTTGAAAAATAGTTCTGTTCGAGATCCAAATCCATCCGAAAACCAAGTACTGTCCGATATCAGACAAGCCTAGCAGTACAAACTGCTTTGTTAGACGACTCTGGCAGTATTAAAATCCAAACACAATAGTACTAACTTACTCCATATAGCGAAACTTTATTCTGTTACTAACCCGTCGCTAAACTGTCACAAATCACTTGACTCCTTCATCCCATACTATTAGTGACACATTTAACTGTTGCTGAACCATCGCTGATCTGTTAACTCCTTACTCCCATGCCTTTTGTGACACTATAACTGTCACTAAATTGTCACCAAACTGTTGCAATTCTGGCAGTACTAACCAACAGCGAGCAGTACTAAGTTAATTCTTTAGGCAGTACTAAACACAAAGAACCCTTAATATCTTTAAGTCCGAGCAGCATATCTCACTTTGAGCCAATCATGTTGACTGACAGCACATACGTATATAAGAATTCATATAGGGATTAGGGTTTCAATATCCCACAAACATCACGTATGAACACACATCATCCCTTGATGCTGCTTTTGTTTCAGCAAACGAAACAGGCATAACACATCATGTATGATTCAAATCCAAATACGACTTCTCTTATCCCTTCATTAAACGAACATCACATCAGTTAAAAACTCTAATATGAAACTAGAGTTTGTGGTTTCATCCACAATCATCATCGAGCATACACACATGACTTCTTCTTCATAAAAGGTCATGAACAGATCATAAAATCAATGAACAAGAAAATAATGATGATCTTGTGATCATCTATATTGGATCATTGACGAGCATAACCCTAACAAATTTAGGGTTTCTTGAGTCGGATAAACCATTACCAAGAACAAGCACATGATCTAAAAATAAGCCATGTGCAGCATTAGATCGTACCTGCTAACCCTTACTAAATGATGATGATCAGAATAATATACCATAGAAGCCGAATCCATCATCAAGAACAATTGATCCATGACCTATACAAACTTGGATCATGAACACACGAACCACGTCCATCACCAGTATAAACCTCCTTCTTTTATCATAAGCAGTACTAATATTCTTTGAAGAAATCCCTAATACAAATTAGGGTTTTGTTTTTCTCCATAAAACCAGCCAACACGACTGCTATTACGTACACATCATGTGCTAGTAGGGTTCATCATCACCCATGTGGGTGACTCACCATCACTAGTAACACCTTGGATCCTTTCCGAATCAGAATGATATAAAAACATGTAACGCACCAGATCCCATAGTAGTGACTATAATGAAAACCTAATAAAAAGGTTTAGTAATTCAACACGAGCCACCAAGATCTAATACATCTTATTTTCTTCACAAAATTCGGAATATAAACCTTGTAACATCCTAGATCACGAGCCCACTGGCTCTGATTCCAATTGATAAGATCGTTTAAAGCTTAAGATTGATTAGATCTTATATATCTAGGATGAACAATAACAATGATTGATAACACGCAGCGAAATAATAAAGAACACAATCAAAGTTATCACAAGGTTTTCTTTATTGAACGTTTCCCTATTACCCCAACTATAATTTGGGGCTACACCAACTAACTATGGTGTACTATTCGACTCTCATCAGTCGACTTGCTATCTAACTATCTAGACTCTCATTGGGAGAGCTCTAGTTTTCTATGGATGGATATCTAAATGCCTGGACCTCCTTTTATAGCATAAGGAGTTCTAGGCTTACAACGAAACTAATTAATATATTAATGAGATAATCAATTAATTATCTTCTCATTAATATTCATTCTTATCTTATTTTGACCAAATCTTTATTTTCTTCTACATCTTGTAGAACTTCATGATGACAATTTTGGTCCTTCTTGTTTCCATCTTGTTTCATTCTTTTATTCACTTTGTCTCATCAAATCAAGAATCCCAACAATCTTCCCCTATTTGATGATGACAAAACAAACAAAGTCTCGTACGAACTTCATCATAAAGCCAAAGCTTCCCCTGAAGTTGAGATGTAATCATCTCCCTGAATGAAACAAAATCTTCCATGCTTCCCCTTGATTTAAGATAATAATTAGAATCATTGACTATGTCACCACACATAATAAGCTGCAAATCATATCTCTGTAGTCTTCTTCCCCTTTTTGTAATCATCCAATAGGGGTCTTCTGTAGAAATGCAACTTGGATCATAACAGCTACAAACCATATACCACAACTACTAATCCAGCCTTCCAATACTCAAAATACCCGCCATGAAGCATAATACGAAAAATGACTTTGAGCAGTAGAAATATAAACTAGCAGTAGTAATAAATGACTAGCAGTAGTAACAAAACACTTCCCCTCAAGTGGTGCATGTAGATGGTTAAACATTTAATCAATAAGCTTCCCCTGAAACCCATATGTTTACCATCTCTTGAATCTCGAACTCTGTAGGCTCTATGTAGTGATCACTGATGAAGAAAATAGAGTATAACGAATTTGATGAAGAAGTTGAATCTCCCAAACTTGTGTCTTATGTCTTGCACTATCCACGTGACGTCGAACTTATAAATAAATCTGTGAAATATAAGTAGACCGCAACCTCTTGACAAAAACCTCATCTTCTATGAGACACATACTAAGTGATAGCAAATGTGAGCATTGAGCACCTATAAGAAAAATTACACACTTTTGCTAGATTTTGACAAGTCTTCGTCACACCATTTAAGCACGAACAAGTTATCTTTAAAGTCGATGTCCTGTCATAAACACGACTTTAAGATATGATAAGACACGCACCCGTGAAACCCAACTACAACATCAAATAAGCAATATTCAATCGTCTTCGTAATCACATCTTCAATAAATCTTCAAAACGAGCCATAAAATCAATAAGAATAAACTATTTGAAAAATAGTTCTATCCGAGATCCAAATCCATCCAAAAACCAAGTACTGTCCGATATCGAGTACAACTAGCAGTATTAACTGCTTTTCTTAGACGAAACTAACATTATAAACTTAATACTATTATACTCTTCTTTCTTGCGCGGCAACACTAATGTTTCATTGAAGCCCAATGTAAACCAACTGTTAACGACAAGCAGTACCAAAAATATACTTGGACCCAACGGTAGCAATAAACATGTATAGCAGCACACAAATTCTTAAAGCAGTACTAACATTTCGTGGACCCAAACAATGTTGACGAGCAGTACTAAAAATAAGGCAGCAGTACTAATATTTTTCCTTGGCCTCCTTCCTCCCACGGCTTTTGTGACACTTTTATTAACAAGAAAGTGTCATGAAAACTATTCTCCTTGGCACAAACAGCAATATAAATATTATACTCATGAACCATCTGTTGCCTAATCTTAATTTCATAAAAATATATTCGTGAGAATTTCTTTGCAAACTTAAATAACAGCCTATGCTTGAATATGATTCGTGAGATAACTACCATAGATACACGAATAATAGCAGCATCACACCACGAACATAACAAATAGATGTACAAATCCTAAACATTAGGGTTTACTACTGCTGATGTTAACCAAACGAAGCAATAGTATAAACATTCTTCATTAACCACCACGAATCATCAAAGTACTTCATCTTCTCCTGCTACTACAACCTGTTTTTGCATATATTCTTGTTGTTGTTTGTTGTTTATCACCTTAAACCCTCATAGCAATGAACAACCACTTCTCATTATTCATAACAGGCTGTTTGTTTTGCTGCCTAGTGACAGATACTTCATACTTTTTGTGAACCTTGGTTTTAATCAATAACCCATGAGCCAACTCTAAGATCCACGAATCACACAAACCAAAAACCCAATATATATCTTGATGCACAATAAATTAGGGTTTTACAGATTTAGGGTTTATAGCAAACCCTATTGTCACCGAATTTCTTGTAACTGAAAATCATAGAAGCCTTAAAACCTTAATTGGTTTTATTAATTAGAATCAGTAACAACAACAACCTTCATATTTGTCTTGCCAAAGTAGACTGAATCGTGACAAAACCCCAAATACAAATCGAACTTTGATAAAGAATAAATAACCGAAAATCAAAAGCATCATACCTTGTTCGATTTGCGAACCTTGTTGATCCTAGATCGAGAGCCACCATGCTCTGATACCACATGTTGAGAATCGTTTAGCCCATCTAGGATTAGTTTTACATATAATATTGAATGCAGAGCGGAATAATAAGAAAGCAATATTATCAAACAAGGTT
>BQNB010213330.1:0-10068 GCA_026074375.1 Tanacetum coccineum
AGAAAAGATACTGGTTTTGGAGGTGTGAGATCGATGACGGGAGTGGAAAGAGGAGGAACTGATGAAGAGGCTTGATGAACAGGAATAGTGACTATGGATTCCACTTTAGTTTCCACATTCGCTTTACCTGGTTCTTCTTCCGTTGGCTTGTCATTCAAGAACTGATCACCATAGGTAAAAGCATCATCAAGATTCTTCATTGACGAAAGAGTCTTGGATGAGCTTGGTAGATTCTCCAAGAAGACGTGTTCCTCAGTAGTATGCTTCAAGCTTTCATGAACTTTAGGGTAAACTGTAGCGATAAGGTCTTTGTGCATGGGCTCAGGGTTTGGTCCAGCAAGAGCCACATGTCTTTGTCCAGGGTTTGATCCAGCCTGGTCTTCATCTGGTGGAGGTCGAGACTCGAATGTATTACCAGGGTCTGATCCAGCCTGGCCTTCATCAAGTTCAACTGTTCTTTCCTCTAGAGCCACTGTGTGAGATACATCCTCACCTTGTTTGTTAGCAACATCCAGTATTTCAGTATCAGCCTCACTATTAGATTTTTTTGTATCAGCACCGGTTTCAGCATCTGCAGGTGATGGGGTATCACGGACCACATTCGCTGATGTGTCATCCTGAGGTACTATAGAGGGTCCAGTAGATGCTTCCTTAGTCACTGGAGTCCGCCTCTGAAAAAATTATTGATCCGTGGTGCTTTTCTTCTTTGGCTTTTGTAGTTTTAGAAGTGATTATGCAGCCTGTTTGTCTATAGCTATGCCTTTCCCTTTACCTTCAACTACTGGGAGGCTTCGGGTAAAACCTAAGGCAGGTTCACGAATAGCTACTCCGCCGACGGGTGCCTGAAAAGATTCTAAACTCATCTGAATCCCTCTTTGTAGATTGTACTCATCATCTTCTATTTGAGGTTCAGAAGTTGGTCGAGGTTCTTCATCTTCTTCGTCAACAAGATGACTAGACCTCTTTCCCTTTTGAACTTTCAACACTTTACCCTTGCTGGCTTTCTTTGAGGGAGTAGGCTTGGTGGATTTCTCTTTCACATGCTTCGTTTGTTTGGCTGGTGTAGGCTTCTTTGACTTATCAGTTGGTGGAACTGTCTTCTTCTTCACACTTTCTTCATCTGTTACCGTAGTTGGTTGATGTGGTTTGCGTGCAGCCATTTCCAAGTAATTCTGGTAGTATTCTGCATTATGAATAACATCAGTTAATAGATCTTTAGGAATAGGCATTCCAAATACCTCATACAATCCTCCTTTAGGGACGAACTTGAGGTTTCCAAGTGTATAGTCATCTGTTGTAATGTGAAGAGGAGATTGTGGCCTTTTGTGAATGTTGTGTCTTGCTCCCAAGTAACATATGATCAACTTTGTGAATCTGCAATATGGAATAACATGAGGCTTGGGCTTTTTGGTTGGAACTTTCAAATTGGCTACATCAGTGAAGAAGGTTTTGATTGCCTGAACGAACTCTTCCCAGATGAGTTCTGCAAAGTCTATGTTGGTTCCCGTGACAACACCCCACAATATCTAAAGAACTGGGTGTCGAGGTCTGTCACTACCATAAGTCTTGCCCGTTAAGCATTGGTTGATCATCGATAGAATGAATCTCCATGGCTGATAGAGAATGTTCACGTACATCTTTGAGACAAAATGGAGTTCTTTAGGGTATCCCAGATTGTTCACAAAATCTATAACCAAATCCCCAGCTGGAGGTGCCACAAAAGGGTGTGCAGGATCTTTAGGAGTAATTCTCAAAGCAATGCGAAGAAGATCAGCATCCATAGTACACCACAGTTCATCCAGTTGGAAACTATATATACCAGACTTGGTATCCATAGTTAGAGTATTCCAAAATTGCTGAATGTAGATTGAGGGAACATTAGCTGAAGGAGTGAAAGCACCGAAGAAGTTGGTGTTTTGTAGGATATCAAATGATATGATAAAGATGGGATTCTTCTGCTTCCTTTGAAGATCCATCAGAAGATTGCTCTTTCCAATCGGCAAGCGAGTCTTAACGGGAACCAATTATTCATCGATTCTAGTTGGAGCAGGAACATTCTCTTCAGCCATCTTATCTGCTTAAGAGTATCAACAAATATAGACAATATAGCAGATATTTAATGTTAGACGAGAAGATTAGCCTTGTGTTTAAGTTACCATGCCATGTTTGATTAAGATATGATTGAATCATGTTTGAGAACATATTTCACATTGAGTCACTGGTCATTGGCTTATGTCAATCCAAAATTCAACATTGGTTAACTTTGGTCAAAGGTCTAGAAATTATCCGACAAGGTCAATATCAAGTTAACAGAACCCGGATGGGAGTTAACTAGTCAATTAGACCTTTGGATTGGGCCTGAAGAGGTTAATGGGCTTAATGGGCCAATAATTGAAGGTTTGGCCCAAACTGCTGCAAAGCAATTTACCAAACCGCTACGAAGTGGTTTGGGTAAACCGCCATGAGGTATCTGACCAAACCGCTTCGAAGTGGTTTGGTCAAACCGCTATAAGGAGGTTTAGGTAAACCGTTGTGAAACTTGATTGACAAGCCGCTTTGATTAAAAGAATAATTAATTATTAAAAATTAATATTTTTCATTAAACCGCTGTGACCAAACCGCTGTGATTATTTTATTGATATTTAATCAAACCGCTACGGATTAGAAAAATTGAAAATAGCGATTTGAATATATTAATATAAAAGGTATAATTTGACCAAACCGCGGTTCACCTGTTCGATTAAAATATTATTAAATAAAGTAAACCGCTACCTAAAATTAAGCAAACCGCTGCATAGAGAAAGTTTGGCAAACCGCTATCAAGAATATCAATAGGCAAATCGCTATCAAGAATAGCACTTTCATAGCAAACTGCTGTGATGAACACCTAATTTAAATATCATTATTCTAACAATTTGGCAGCCACAAACTCAATCTAAGGTATCCTTGATCACCAAAAATCTCCTAGCAAGCATTCAGAGCAACCTAAACCTTCACATTACATCTAATCGAGCCTTACATTAGCATTTAAGCCAA
Organism: Tanacetum coccineum; assembly: GCA_026074375.1. Classification (NCBI taxonomy): domain Eukaryota; kingdom Viridiplantae; phylum Streptophyta; class Magnoliopsida; order Asterales; family Asteraceae; genus Tanacetum; species Tanacetum coccineum. Next base: position 3,037 of record BQNB010213330.1, read on the forward strand.
GAAAACCTTTTGGATCCTAAAAGGGCATGCATACATGTTTAGGCAATACTACAATGACTTATTAACAACACGCAAGAGCACACAAATATCATTCAATCAACAATCAAATCGCTATTGACTTTCTAAAGTCAAACACCATTCAAAAATCATCATTACATGGCATGTCGCTTTGGGTTCTTAGAAGTTCAAGCTTTGCTTGAGGTTAATGTGGCATCTCAGTCATATTCCATTGTACTCGTTGGTTTTTTTGGTTAATATAATTTACCGGGGTATAACCTTTTACCAAAAAAACCATCATCATCTACCCCTATAATCAAATCCCAGCAACAAAAACAACATCATAAACACACATAAGAATTTAGATCTAAAATGGATGCAAATCAACCTTATCACACAAGAATGTTTGATCTACATGAAAGCAGTGATGAATGAGTGTTAATCATGCCTAAACGCACCTATCCCAGCTACCAGTCATCATTTTCTAGTGATTTACAACGATTAAATATGTTTTAAAACAATTCCTTTAACATAGAGACTGATCAATTGATAAAGAACAGGTTTTAAGTGTTACCTTAGTAAGAAAAATCCTAGATTTTGAAGATTGAAGTTGCTACAGTGTTGGTGGCGGTTTGCGTTTAGTATGCGTATGTTTTAAGTTTGACCAGGAAAAAGAAGGTTTGACCGGTTGGCAAACCGCTTCCATTTATACTCCTATGTATTAGGTACTGGCAAAATTAGTCCTTAGGCTTTCTATCATCTTTTATTTTTGGTTTAATGTATATCTAAGGTTAAATTAAATTTGATAAATGACACACTTACTCATTGTAGTTTACTAAAGCTAGAAAACAAGTAGCAAATTGCACATACGTCCCTATACTTTCTAACTATTGACGACTTTCGTCCTTTGAGTTAAAATAAATTAACTCCCCTTCAAATTATAACCCCATTCAAATACAAAAACCTTTTTTGTTAATTGTGTGATGTTTTTAGAAACCCGTTTGATGAAATAAATTTGAAATCACTCTCCCCCTCAAACAATGACCCGTTTTCTATTTAAAGAGCAGTAGTCGTTGTTTGAGTGAAAAATTTATTATTAAAAGCACAACCTGATTAATTTTCAACAACACTTTTTCCACCGTGGTTAACATAAATAATTTTAAAGAATCAATTAAGAAGAAAATTATCTGGTTAAAAAGAAGACTTCTCTTCTTGAAGAAGAAATAACGAATTAAAATGTACATTACTACTAGGATGAATGGATATGAAGTAATCCATGCCCGGGAAAAATCAATTACCCGTTGTCAGGAACATCTGTCTTTTTGACGACATGCTTTCCTCAGATTGAAAAGCGGGTTGCAATCTGAAATAACCGTAAGCCATAAAGACATCTTTTAAAAGGTTTGAACTTCTACTCGAACTTTATTTAAAGACCCGTGTCATTATTGAATGACATTTCTAGGTCCGTAAATATTATTGATTTACAGAAGACATGTCTGGAAAAATATTTTTGGTATTTTCTATTTTCTGATTTTTATGGTTTTTGTAGGTTTTATATTTTTGTATTTTTGGTTTTGGTTTTAAAATATGTACATAGGATACATGAAGACCTTCCTTTACTCATCCTCTTCTTCCTGAAGACATTTGAGTGTTTTCGAAGTCATACTCTTCATTCCAAGTCGCGGGAGAAGAAATTCAAACAGCTCTCTTGGTAATACATTTGTGAATATGTCCGCAAGTTGATAATCCGTCGTCACAAAGTAAAGTTCAACCACACCGTTCTAGACTTGCTCTCTTATGAAATGGTGACATATGTCAATGTGCTTTGACCGGGAATGCTGGACATTGTTGCAGCAGAGGGCGATAGTACTTTTGTTATCACAATATAGAGGTATATTATTGAATGCAAAGCCGTAGTCCGTTAGCTGTGATCGTATCTAAAGGATTTGAGCACAACATCCAGACATGGCAATGTATTCAGCCTCTGTAGGTATCCTGACAACCTGAGCACTTCCAGACGTACTTCTGCAGGTATCCTGACAACCTACATGATCTGCATCTGGATAGGCCGTTAGTGCCATAGCGGTGTCCTTCGGATACCAAAGACCCATTTTAATGGTTCCTTTGAGGTACTGAAAGCCATGCTTAATTGATTCAAGGTGATTTTTGGTAGGCTTTGCCTGATACCTAGCACACATGCACACAACGAATACAAGATCTGGTCTACTGGCAGTGAGGTACATTAATGAGCCGATCATACCTCGAAATCGAGTTTGGTGAACTAGTTACCCTAAGGGGTCCTCATCCAGTTTTGATCGATCTACCATTGGTGTATCTACAGGGTCAGACGTATACATTCCATATTTTGTTAAAATTTCAAGAGCATATTGTGATTGATTAATAAAGATGCCTTCGAGACTTTGAGAAACTTGTAATCCTAAGAAAAATAATATTTTCCCCATCATTGACATCTAAAATTTAAACTCATCTCGTTTGAAAATATTTCACAAGCTTTAGGATCAGTCGAGGCAAACATAATATCATCTACGTAAATTTAAATGAGAAGAATGTGTTTGCATGTTTTTCGGGTGAATAATGTTGGATCAACGACACCCTTGGAGAACTTTTTTTCCAGAAGAAACCTTGATAGTGTGTCATACCATGCCCGAGCCTGCTTTAAGCCATAAAGATCCTTCTTTAGATGATAGACGTGTGTAGGATGATCTGGATCAACAAATCCTTCGGGTTGACTGACGTAGACTTTTTCTTTCAGCTCACCATTTAGAAATGCAGTTTTGACATATGATGTGAGTTTTATATATTATAAAATATACTATTAATATTTCTAAAGAGCAATTAAGAACTTTCCTAAGGTCTCCCTTAATAAAAGCTCACTCTAAAAGATATATATATAATATAATACGTATATTTAACCGGGAAGAATGATCACCCGGGTCGTTTCCCGTCGTTTTTTCTCCCCAGACTGTTTAAATATACGTATTATATTATCAAACACTAAAAAGATATCTCAAAACAACTTTTCCAACTTCCTAAACCAATCAAAACTCACCAACCACTACACCCCCACACCCACCCACCCCCACAACCCATCACCCACCCCCCCCCCCCATCAACACAAACCCCCCCCCCCCCCCCCCCCCCCCCCCCCCCCCCCCCCCCCACCAACCCCGTTTCCCCAAACGACTTATGAAATTGAAACCACGTTTTTAGCTCGGATTATGATTTGAATGAGAGAAAGATATTTTGGAGTACAATACTACCTAAATAAAAGCAACAATCTATACATGAACTAATTTTTAAAAGCAATTAAACACTTAAACTAATTACGAGATTCAAATAAAACGAGACCATATAAGAAAAAATACACTAAGTTTAACCACTAAAAATGCAAAACCTAAATTTCTAACCTAAAAATAGGACAAAAGAAAATTTTAAGAAAAAGAAAAAATTTTTTTTATTATTTTTGAATTTATTATGAAATTAAAACTATTTTAATATATTAAAATCCTAAACAATAGCAATTTATAGTCCTGAAAAATTTAGAAATATTGATTTTTTAATTAAAAAAGTCTTAAATTACATAAAAAACTCAGGGAAAAAATTATTTTTAACTATTTTTAAAAATTAAAATCCTATTTTTAAAATTAAAAATAAAAGCTCAAAAAATGATAATTAAAATCTTAAAGTGTTGGAAATGATTTTTCTGAATGTAAACCTAAAAGTATTTATTCTAATACTAAAAACTATATTTTTGAATTTTTTTATAAAACTTTTTCCTATTTTTTTAGAATTTCGAAAGTAAAACCTTAGAAAAATGATTTAAAAATATATTACTAAATGGAAAAAAAAAAATGTGAAAAAATTTCAGGGAAAATCCTAAAATTACAACAAGATTACTAGAAAAATGTAAGGACACAACTCAGCTTATCAAATAAGCTGAGAAAATGGCTTTATTAGGCTACTGGCTTATTAAAAAAGAGGAAACCTGAAAAAAACGTTTTTGTTGTACAATATTTAATCCTATATTAATAAAAGAAAAGGAAGTGTTATTGATTTGTACCACCAGGAGAGATGGCTAACACGTATGGCATGCAAGCTAGAGGTCTAAGGTTCGAAACTGGCACACCCCCTTTTTGCTTATTTTTTTAATTTTTGCTTATTTTCAAAAACTAATTACTAAAACTTAAAGAAGACACTTTTTTAAGCACTTTTAATAAAGAAAACACAAGCTGAAAATCAATATTAAGCTCAAAAAGAGCTTATCAAAAAGTTGTATCAGTAAGTGGGCTTTTGCCCTTGGAATTGCTTATTTTTACTAAAATGTATGCACAAAGCTCATTTTAAGCTCAAATGAAAAAAGCAAAAAGTGTTCTAAGTAGCTTATGATGTGCTTAAGCTAATTATGAAAAGAGATTTGAGCTGGAAACACTGGAAGACAATTGAAATTTATGATTAAGGTGCCAAACTCAGATTATAACTCAAAAAGCACAAAATCTATTTAAGCTAAAAAGCTCATTAATCTAAGACTAAGGCTAAGCTTATGAGAACTAAACAACCTACTTATAAGCTATTAGTTTCAATCTTAAAAATTATAATTACAAGCTGAGAAATCAAAACTTAAAGCACTTAAACTATTCCTACTGTCTTTGGTCTTTTAGGCTTTTTAATGACTTTTGACAGCAACTTAAATCTAGAAATTAAGCAAGAAAATGCAAAATAAAAGCTACTCTATATTAAGCTATAAGAAAACTAAAATCCTACTGAATTTAAGAACCTAACTCTTACAATTACTTAAGTAAAATGAAACCAAAAAGGGCAGCAGTAGTAACCTAGTGTTACTACTGCTGATGCATTTAGCTAAGAGTAAAAACAAAGATGCAGGGTACCTTAGTAGTAACCACTGCACTTGACACACTCAATTAGAGTGTGTGAACACAAATCAAGCACTATCCAAGCCTAGAAAGGCTTGGATTAAATTTTCACAAGCTAAGTAAACTAGAAAAAATGCCCTGGTGCACAGTTAACTAAAATAAGCCATAAAATCATCATAAGATCAAACTAACTTATCAATTTTATTCAAAATCTTATCAAATATGCTAATCTAACTAACCAATAAGAAATTTCAAAGTAGCTTTGACTTTTAAAGGTCAAAACTCACTATACCAAACACCCCTTAACATCATGACAGATTTTGACTAAGCTAATAAAACTAAAATCTACTTATTAAAACTAGATTACCAGATTACTATAAGCTTATAACAACTTAATTAAACACAAATTAACAACTGAATTAAGCTAAATTATAAGATTTAACACTATGCTTACTATTTTTGGTTTTTGAGTTTTATAAGACAGAAATGAAAAACTACTTAAGATCTAAACTAATTTAACTAAAGACAGATTAATAAACAAGATTAATAAGCATACTTAACAAACAAAAAGCACAATTAAGCTAAAAAATAAGCAGTATAAGCAATTAAGAAGTAACTAGATTATAACTACACTAATTAAGCTAGAAAATGAAGAACAAGGAATTTTAAAAGAAGACTAACCAAAGGCTTCAGCTAAACAGAAGCTAGAATGCTCTTAGAGCTTATCTACAGCTCTGGCTTATCATAGATAAGCCAGTGATTGTCCATGAGAGCCCTTCCCTTTTTAGCTCTCCTTCCATTAGCTAAAATCCAATAAGTACAAGGTATTACTTCTGATTTTAGAGTTAAGGTGTAATTAAGGTTTGTTTAAGCTCAATAATAAGCTTAAAGACTTATTAGAGCTATTGAGAGCTTATATAAGCTTTAGCTTATTTATGAAGAAAAAGTAAGAGCTTATTAGAGTAAACAAAAGAGCTTGAGACAGATTAATTAAGAGTAAAACTGATTCATTAACATAAAACTTTCATTACATTACTTGAAAAGAGATTACAAAAGTTGAAAGAAATTACATAAGCTATAATTGAAAATTAAGCTAAAACTAAAAGCTACTCTAACTCGCTATGTGTGTGATAGTCAGGGCTATTTATAGCCAGCTGATGAAGCTTCTAGGCTGTGCCTTGCTTAACACGCTCCTTTCAATCCGTACCATCTATTCCATCAATCATTTAGGGAGTGATCTTGAGCCGTTGGATCTCTCCTTGGGATCACACGGATTGCCAAGTTGTCATTCCTTTGATGTGACAGCTTGTGCTAGTTGTGTGAGTGATAGTAGAGTAAATCCCACTTCTCCTTGTGCTTTCTTCATAGCTACGTGTGATTCCTTGCTAGCTTTGGCCAATGAGAGCTTTGATATGACACATTTGTCCCTGTCATTGTGTTTATGACCACTTGAATTGTCGATTTTGCAATCCAATTTAGAAAAGCCCTTTGTTTTTTACTGATGGTGAATTAGAGGGGATGATGAATAGTAACTCACCTTGGCGCCTTTTCTAACTGAAACGTGTAAATAATATTTGAACTTTGGGGTAATGGCAAGTTTAGTCCTTGTCTTTGTGTAAAGAGATGGTGTAGTGTAAAAAGACTTCCAAGTTTGGCAGAAATAGTCCCTGTGGTTTTATAAAAGGTAAATGGGGGCACCCGAACTGTTTTGGCTTATGGAGAATAGTTAATGATCTGGGCATGGTTTTTAAGGGTTAGGGGCCCATTTAGGTCTTAGACTAATGTGTTAACTTTTGGAACTTGGGACTTAAATGGAATCATTAGATTTTGTCTTCTCTAGTGATTGACTTTGTTTGACACCTTAGTTTGACTGAAGTTGACTGAGAGTTGACGTTTTCTAGCTTTGGCTTTGAATCTTTGGCTTCTCTTGTGCTCTTCCGTTTCTCGTGTTCGTGTTTGCCCGTTTTTGATGTTTTTCTTGTGATTTTTGATATATCCGTACCTGCACACACAAAACACAAAAACAAGTATATTTTTGCCATTTTTAGTCTGTTTTGGGTTTAATTGGGCTATTTTAGGTATAAACGGATATGTGTATTTTACACTTTATCAAAATTCCCCAAACTAAACGATCGTGTGTCCT
>BQNB010213333.1:0-10068 GCA_026074375.1 Tanacetum coccineum
AAAATTCTCATATTGCTGCTTCAGAATGGTTTTTTGCATTTTCTTTGATTCTTTGTTGCCTCCAAACCTGGCCTTGATTGCTTCCCATAAGGTCTTTGCATCCTTGATTCCATGAAACTTCAATAGGTGCTCATCAGGAATGGCCAACAACAGAGTGCTTTTTGCTTTCAATTCATTCTTTCTTGCTAGCTTTTGTTCAGCAGTTTTAGGTGGAATGGGACCTTCAGTACCAGCACTAGCTGATGCAATAGCAGGTGCATCACCATTCACAATAACCTCCCAAAGAGCATAATCAGTGTGAGTAAGATATTGCTCCATTCTCATGCTCTAGAGATCATAGTCTCTAGTTTTGAGTACTGGAAGTTTTAGTGCAGACACTGTTTGGGTAGTTTCTGATTGTGACTCCATCTTCTCTTTGAATATGAGATCTTGTATAGATGTAGTGTTCTTCTTATTCAAAGTTTCTCAACAAGCTCTGATACCACTTGTTGATCCCTTTTGAACAGATCTTACTTAGCTTGTTAAAGCTTAGTTGTGTTGGATAGATCCAAAACAACTATAGTAGAAACTAAGATTGTAAATACTACAAACTATGCGGAATCTAGCTTGTAATACTAAGAAGAACAATGAAACAGTAAAACAAGATCTTTACTAAACTTTCAATATATTGAATACTATTTTGAGTTACAAAATAGCTATGAATACTAACTATGATTGCTATGCAAACTATGAATACTAATAGGAAAACTGATTTCTAGAATTATGCCTTAGGGTTCCTTTTATACACCAAGGAAACCTTAATGGGCTTACAAAATGCGTTACATGATCATGCATATCTATTCCTAATATATCTCATGCATATCACATACGCAGTACTAACAATTATAACTAAGAGTACTAACATGAATATCTTCCTAAGAATTTCTCTAGACATCTCATTATTTTGTTCCACCAAGAGCTTTGCTGCCAACCATTGTGTAAGAACACCTCTTGACAAAGGATACTCCTTCTCTACTAGCATGTAGATGTCAATTCCATCCTTTGTAGATACATGATGCACTCCACATGTATCATACAGTCTCCATGTGATATCATGAACATGTTTCTGAGACTTCCATAACTCATCATCAACACCAGGTTCAAACAATCTCTTCAACTCTACCCAGAGCTCAATTTCTTTATCTTCTGTAGGATCTATTGAGTTGAAACTTTCTTGAACCAGACTCCATAGTTTGACTAAATCATTTATGTCAAAAGACTTTAGCATATCTTCAAAAATCTAATATACCTCTGTATGATTACCTACCCTGATGATTTTTGAGTACATTCTTGAATCTTTAGTGTAAACCTCCTAGTCAATGATTGGATATTTGGTTTGCAGAGCTTCAGCATTCATCCCTTCTTCTGGAACTATAATCATTAATTGCTGTAGTTCTTCTTGTGATAGTTTATCATCTTCTCTCTTTTGATTCTTTAGCTGGTTTTGAGTTTTCACTAGTCTTTTGCCTCTTAGAACTCCCTTGATCAAGTTCTTCTTCTGCACCCCTCTTTGAACTTCTAGCTGCTAACTCAGGAACTTCTCTTCTAATTTCAGTCTACATGGGTACAAAAGCGTCTACTCTCCTCATTGTTACTTCAAACAAATTTTTGAGCTCATCAAAGGAAAGTCTCTTTAATTGTTGCAGAGTGTGACTTCCCGTATGCTTGATATAGTTAGACATATAAGTTCTCTGTTGAGCTTGTGTAAGTGGCTTGTTACTCCTTTCTTCAGCTCTTTGTTGGGCAAAATATATTTCCCTCTGTTTGATAAGTTCTGCAAGCAGTCTTGCTTTTTCAGCTTCAGAGTATTTTTCTCTTTCTTCTGCTTGTATCCTTTGTGCTAGCTCTTCATCAGCTTCAATTGTAGCTATTATGTCTTCCCATTCTTCAATATTGAAAGAGCTAGCTTCTTCATGCACCCTGGAAATTATCTTCCTTTCTTCTTCATCAAGTTGTTCTTGCAATCTTACAGCTGATTCATAACCAGCTCTTTCTTGTCTTTGCTGCAACTTTGTCTTAGTTTGCTCTGGCTCAGATTCATCCATTTTAGCCTTACCTTTATATTTGGCTGCAGTCATCCTAATATACACTAGTGTCTTAGCAGTACTAATGTCTTCAGCAGTAGAAACTCTTAGAGGACTGGCAGTACTAATAGAAGCACCAGTAGTAGTAACTGCTGCACCAGCAATACTAACATCTTCAGTAGTATAAACTTTAATTTCAAACTCCATTTCTTGTCCATGTAGCCCTTGAATCTCTGTATCATGTTGTACCAATGTAATATCAGGATCTTGATCAATTTTATCTATCTTCCTCCCCTATTTGGAAGAATCTTCTGAATCCTCTTCATCATCTGAAACAATAATTTTGGCTCTCCTTTTGGAATGGCTTGTCTTAACAGCCTTCTCTAACTTTTTCACCTTCATGATAAGCTTGGTATAAGCAGCATCATATACTTGCTTAGTTTGCTTTAAATTTGCCTCCAATTTGTCCACTTTATTGGACAAAGTTGTACATAAAACCGTCAATTCTTGTAGTGTCATACTGCCCTCATCACTTCCAAGTGTGTAAACTCTTGGGAGAGGTGAATCACGGGGCGGTGTAGGTACCCTCTCAGACCTAGTCTGAGCAATGGAACCCCCATGGCTTCTTGGCACCTGGGACTACCACCTGCACCAACTCCCTGAGGAAGAGGCACATTAGGTATTGTCGTGGATTAGGTCCTATTAATGTTACCACTAGCATGCTTTGCATCTAAGCTAGCAGCAGTAGTGGTAGCCCTTTCCACTATGTCATCCCACTTCTCATAGATAGCCTCATCTGGTACATTGGGTATAGGCTCACTAGTCTGAGGTAACTCAATGACATGGTTTAAGGCTTGCCTAGGTGTTTGAGTCTTTTGGTGTGATAATGATACAACATTAGGGATTGGCTCTTCATTATTAGGTTGAGCAATAGAAGGTGGTGGTTGGGGTTCAGAGGGATGTCCTGAACCTTTACCCTCTTCTGCTTGAATTGCTAGCATACTTGGAAACAAATGTATGTGTTCCTCAGAAAAACCTCTTTTCATATTGCTAAAAAGTTTTGGAGTTAAATTAGGAGCAATATAGTTTCCTGTTGTGAGGTTTAAGGAATCTTTTGTTCTTGTCCAAAAATATTTGAATAAATCTTGGATACATTAAAAATTTATATTTACTATCCTAGTTTTTCACCATACCATCAAAAATCAATTTAGAAAAGTTAAAAGTTCTGTTTGTGTCCAAGCAAATAATATCAGTTGCTATATTGCTACTAAATTGTTCCCAAGAAGTTTTCTTAGGGCTAAGAAAGTGTAGGATTGTATGGATCAAGAATCTCCACTGAGGGGAAAATTTGCCTTTTTGAAAAGTCAGTTTATCATCAGTTAAAACATACCCCATCAGTAAGAGTTAATCAAAAATTTCAGTAGTTGGCAAAGAACTAATACCTTCTACATCAGCTAATTGGAGATGTCTCCTAATAGATGCTTCAGTAATAGTGAATTCTTTGCCATCAACTGTGGAAGTTATTTCTTGTTCTCCATTATCAACTGTTCTGACAGTATTAGTCTACCAAAACTTTTTCGATTAGAGAAACATAGATAGTAAGATTCTTAATAAGAGCAAACCTTATATGACTTCCATTGATAAAATCTACTATCTCTTAGAATCCTTCACTCACTCCCAGTTGGTTTCGTTAGATAAGCAACCATGTTGGGTTTGTCGCAATATTCCAAATTCGCCATTAATGGTTGAGTTATGATAAGGTTGTGGGTTTATGTTCGTTAATGAGAGTAGGAGAGTTTGGAAAAGTTAATTGAGATTTTATGAAAAGCGTTTAAGGGTTTTGATTAGACCGACTGAATAAAATGGATTCTTTATCTTAAACAAAGCTTATAAGTGAAATAAAGATCAAGAATTATCCAAATTATAGACCCTTATAAGCAAAATATTTGGCAGAAATATCTCAACGGCTATATTTAATTGCCAAAAATCTGTTATGCCCCAAACAGTACTAACGGTATCCTAGCAGTACGGTTTTTACTACTGCTAATCATTATTACTACTGCTAGTGTGAGTTTCTACTACTCAAGTTCATTTTTCTTATTATACTTAAGGGTGGGTAATTTGAGGAGTTAGAAGGCTTAGATTAGAAGTGTGATATTGGTTTGTAGTGGTCAAGATCAAAGTTGCTTATATTCATATGTCCCCTATTGGATTATGACAAAAAAGGGAAGAAATATTAACAGTTGCAACTTATAGATCCTTGGTGTGACATGTTACAAAAGAAGTCTGAATTAAGAAGATTTTGTTTCATTCAGGGAGATGATTACATCTCAACTTTAGGGGAAGCTTTGGCTTTATGATGAAGTTCATACATGACTTTGTTTGTTTTGTCATCATCAAATAGGGGAAGATTGTTGGGATTCTTGATTTGATGAGGACAAAGTTGAATAAAAGGACTGAAACAAAAAGCGACTTAAATGCAAAGTTGGAATTCTTTAAAAGATGGAAGATTTTGAAGAATACTAGAAGATCTCCTTATTCAGATAAAAGATTTTAAGATAAAGATTAGGAAAGATTTAAATAGATTTAAATAGTTTCCTTATCTATTGATTTACTTCCTTTGTAAGTCTTGGACTCTCCCTATATAAAGAGTCCTAGGCATATAGTTTTTGGTGTGCACAACCTAGAGATGTAGACGTCTCTAGGACTAATAGTTAGTAGTTAGTTAGTTAGTAGCCCCAAGGTATAGAATTAGGGCAAGGTGGAAAAGTATGGAATAAAAACCTTGTTTGATAATATACTATTTCATTTTTATTCCGCTAATATTTTTTTATATTATATGTAAACATAATCCTAGATGAAGTCTATAATGTTCTTCCACAATTAAGTATTATCAAAAAAAGTTGCAACTTATAGATCCTTGGTGTGGCATGTTACAAAGAAAGTCTGAATTAAGAAGATTTTGTTTCATTCAGGGAGATGATTACATCTCAACTTCAGGGGAAGCTTTGGATTTATGATGAAGTTTGTACACGACTTTGTTTGTTTTGTCATCATCAAATAAGGGAAGATTGTTGGGATTCTTGATTTGATGAGACAAAGTGAATAAAAGAATGAAACAAAAGGACTTAAATGCAAAGTTGGAATTCTTCATTCCCAGTTGGTTTCTTTAGATAAGCAACCTTGTTGTGTTTGTCGTAGAATTCCAAATTTGCCATTAGTGATTGAGTTATGATAAGGGTTCTGGGTTTATGTTTGTTAATGAGAGTAGGAGAGTTTGGCAAAGTTAATTGAGATTTTATGAAAAGCGCTTAAGGATTTTGATTGGACCGACTGAATAAAATGGATTCTTTATCTTGAAGAAAGCTTATAAGTGAAAGAAAGATCAAGAATTATCCAAATTATAGACCCTATAAGCGAGATATTTGGCTGAAAAATCTCAACGGCTATAATCTTAATGCTAAAAATCTGTTATGCCCCAAAATAGTTACTATACGGTAGCCTAGCTGTACAAAGTTTAGACTAAAATACTAAGTAATGCCAGCAATACATAAGTTTAGGACTAACAGTTACTAAATAATTCCCAAGCAGTATTAAGAAATGCCTAGCTGTTTAACTTTTGTACAGGTACCAGTTTTAACCTCAAGTGCATTCTAATAAGCATTTTTCTTCATCAATGTTGATTTCACTAGGCTTCTTCTGTTTTTAAGCTCACTGGATCTCTCAATTCTTTTGCTCACTGAAAAACTCTGTCTGTTTTTTGCTTCACACATCTCTCTTTCTATTTTTGAACTCACTACATCTCTCATTTCTTTTTCTCACTTAAACATTCTTTTTGTTTTAAGTTCACACATCTCTCTATTCTATTCTTTTAAGCTCACATTTTCTCTCTATCTGTTTTTGCTTTTTCTCAAATCTCACAATATTTATTATAACAACAAAAGTAATTATACATACCAGTAGTAAGTTAGACCAACAGTACTAACTTGAATTTCATCATCAACTACTGTTCCATCTCATGTCAAGCATAATCCACTGCATCTTGACACTTATTAACCTCCCCTCAATCAATGCTTAAGGGGTTAAGCATTCCTATACTGGCAGTTAGATATTGAAATCTGCCAACATCAAATGCTTTGTAAGCAAGTCTGCAACATTGTGATATGTATAAATCTTAATCACTTGAATGAGCTTCTCCTCATAAGAATCTCTGATGAAATGGTGCCTTATTTCAATGTGCTTGGTTTTAGAATGAAACATTGGATTTTTCACAATACAAATGGTGCTTTCATTATCAATGTAAATCTTGATGTTCATGAAATTAAGCGCCAAAAAGAACATAAAAGGAAGAGCGCATAATCAAGCATTTGATTTTGGATCCACAACACCTGTCTATAGCAATTTGCAGCAGCAACATACTCTGCTTTAGTTGTTAAGTTAGAAACTACTGTTTGCTTCTTACATTTCCATGAAATCAGTCTTTTACCAAGAAATTGACAACTTCCTGTTGTGGATTTCCTGTCAAGACTAGCTCTAGCATAATCACTATCTGAAAAAGCTTCCAAGTCAAATGATGAATCCCTAGGATACCAAAGGCCTAATTTGGGTTGACCTTTCAAGTATCTAAAGATCCTCTTCATAGCATGAAGATGTGAGACTTTAGGTGTAACTTGGAACCTATCACAAGCATAAACAACAAACATTATGTCAAGCCTAGAAGCTGTCAAATACATCAATGATCCAATCATTGATCCCAATGTAACATTCATCAAAGATGCCAATGTATTCAAACCATAATAACTAGCAATCATCCCAATCAAATGTACCTCCACAAATCTTAGACCCTTTTGCCTTATCACACTAAAAGTTAGCCACATGCCAAGGAACATCAACACTGACTCCTCCATCCATGCTATGTAACAGAAATAGGTCATCTAGAGTGACCTTCTCCTTCCCATTGTGCCTACCTGCAACAGACAATGTGAGCAAATGATGCACCAAACGGCGGATGGGATTTTGAATTGAGGTGTATGATGGTGGGTGTCAGGTGTCATAGTTAGCACGGGTGGTGATGTTGAGAACATATGGGGTAGGGTCGTAGTTGATGGGCCTGCTCCTGTAACATGAATCATAAAAAGGTTTAAACAAGTTGTTATTCATCTCTTCATGTATATACAAACCAAGAGCCTGAATGAACTATCTTATGGTCATGCTCCTCCTTTCCCCACCAAGCTAAAAAACCATTGTATCAGCTATATCCAACTCCTCAATGTGGTCCCTAAAGGTAAAACTTGACAGAAACTCTATGACATACTCCCTAATAACCTGCTCCTTAATCCTAAACAACCTATTCCAGGCTTGAGAAGTAAAGCGCCTATCATCTTGTTCATAGCTAACATGGCAAAACTGGTTGAGGTTTTGGAGAGCCATTCCTTCGTGGAGGGCACCAAATTCTTCAAAGTCAAGCCCTTTAGGGCACTCAATTTACTTGATTCGAATTTCTAAAAACCTCTTCCTAAATTCCTTTTGAATGTCAAGAGAGAAGTTATGGTTGTTGAATTTTAGCCCTTAACCTGTAAATTGAAATTATAGAAGTTAAATGGTGCAATTGTATTGAAAACATCCTGTAATAGGGTGTTCAGGAGGTTGTTACGACGTAATCCAATAATAGTTGCGCCGTAACCTAATTAGTTATGCCATAATTTGATCCTAGTTACGCCGTAACTATTTCCATAACGCCATAACACCATTAGTTATGGCGTGACTAGGTGTTACACCGTAAACCTTTTGAAATTCATGCCCATGATTTGTTTTAATACTAACAGGAACTAGAGCCATTGATCCCCCTTCTATCATAGATTTAGACAAGTTAATTTATTAAACATTTGATGGTTCCAATAGTTATTCATCTCACAAGAAAGATTGAGGTTTAAAGATCAAGAGAAAAACTGGAAAGAAAATTAATGAAGGATGATTAAATTTACAAGAGATATGAGTTTTGTGTTTACAGAGATTATCACATGCTCTAAACCTAGACAAGTGAAGGGGTATATATAACCCTCTAAGGGGCCGGCCATATGGGCCTTTGTATGGACTTTTTAGGCTTTTTCTTTGTCGGCCCGATTACATCAAACATCATTAATTAATGAGCTAGTAAATGCTAAATAACTACTAGTGACCAAGACTTCTTTGTTTCTAACAATCTCCCCCTAAGGGAGGTCACTCTTGATTTGCAAAATTGAGTCGTAGCATTCAGTGTAGATTTCTTCAGCTCGTAGTCCTTGTGATCTTCCCTTGATATTCTGTGCTTGTTGTAGCAATCTTTACTTTGAATTTAATCTTCAAAGCTTGTTTCATCATGACTTGATAACTTGATTCTGATCTTTGATTCAATGAATTTCTTGTCTTTTCTTTAATTTGCCATTTGCTGAACTTTGGACCAACATGCTCAAACTTGTTGTAATCTTGAAAGCTTTTAAGTTATTTCTTCTTCAATTCTTCATTTCTTTAACATTTTGAAGAAGAATTTGATTTCAAAGGTGCGGAAGCTTCAGGTATTTAGCTTTCTTGATATCTTAAAGTCTTTGAGTATGAGCATGTGGTTTACATCGATTCCTTGAGTCGTTTGTCTTTATTCCAAAATTGATCACCAACAAAAACATTTATATGAAAATCCACTTAATGTGTTCATAGAAAAACATTTTTAAACACATTGAGGGTTTTATATTATGAAGGGACTGAGTATAAATGAAGATACTCAATCTTGTCAATTGCAATAACCTCCTTGTTCAAAGTGTTGCCATAGAAGGGTGTAGTACGCGTTGGGAAGAAGGGAAAGTTAGCACCTAGGTTTGTTAGACCGTTTAAGATTATTCAGAAAGTAGGCCATGTGGCCTATCGATTAGATTTGCCTGAGGAATTGAATGGTGTTCATGACACATTTCACGTGTCGAACCTTAAAAAGTGTTTGGCTGATCCAACACTGCAAGTGCCTTTAGATGAGATTCGAGTTGATGCTAAGTTAAATTTTGTGGAAGAGCCTGTGGAAATTTTGGAAAGAGAGTTTAAGAAGTTGAAGCGTAGTAGGATTGCCATCGTCAAGGTTCGGTAGAATTCAAAACGTGGCCCTAAATTCACGTGGGAACGTGAAGATCAGATGAAATTAAATTACCCACATTTGTTTAGTGATGTTAGTAGTTGAATTTCAGGGACGAAATTCTTTTAAGGGGGATAGAATGTAACCTTTGCCTTTTTTGTGTTCTGAATATTTGATTTATAGTCCTTTGACTATTTGACAGTTGTCAATTTATTCAGATTCTGTACCGTGTTAACGGTGGTGATTTTATGAGATATGTGATAAATTGAGGTTTATTGTGATTAATAATCCCTTTTGGAAGGTATTATTGTGTTATGTGTATTCCGGGTGGTTTGACCCGTGAATTTTGAGAAATGCCGAAAAACGAGTCTGACACGTCCGTTAATGTCCAAATTGAGTTTTGAAGGGTGTAAAGTGTAAATATGTCAAGTGAATACTCTAGTTAATCGGAAAAATATTTTTAAGTTGAATAAAAATGTTATTTGGCTTCGGAAAATATTTTAAGATCGAGTTTATGTGCGTTTAAGTAATCCCGACACGAAAATAAGACCCGAAACCCCTCTTGGATCCTTTTCTTGCCGCCTAAGGGTGGAGGGGACAAGAAGGCTAAAATTTAGCCAACTTGTCTCTCCTTTGTACCATATATGCTTAGCTTGTAAGCATTTCACCTCATTTCCATCCAAACTTCAAAAATAAAACACACACTTCTCCTTCCTTTCTCTCCTTGTTCGTCCGCCACCTACCATACACACACTCATAATTTTTGAATTTTGATCAAGAAAACATGAAGACATAAATATTTGGGGTTGATTATAGTGTTTGGTTATTCTTTAAACAACGTTTGGGTTGTCCGGTTCGTGTCGAAATCTACAAATTTGAAGATTTTCTTGTAAGTTTTCAAATTTAAAT
>BQNB010213335.1:0-10068 GCA_026074375.1 Tanacetum coccineum
CACCGTGGCACTTGATCTTTGACTGAAAAATGAGTGGGACCCACCTCGTCGCTGAGGATTATCGCTGGGGAAAGAATCCCTCACGAAGCTTCCCCAGCGAGTATTCCCCAGCGACATGTCGCTGGGGATAGCGCTGGGGAAAGCCCCGACATGTCGCCAGGGAAAAGGGCTATTGTTGTAGTGTTGTTTGATCTCATGGTGTAATTTTGGAGGCTCTAAAGAAAGACTGATACCGTTATCTTGGCTGTGATGATTTCGCATGCTAGTACTATGTGTGCCATTGTAGATTGGCTATGCTATTACCAGAACGTGCGATTCGATTTAAAAATAATGGTAAATGTGTATGCATATTTTGTTGAAATCCGTTGATTATTTGAATGACTTATAAATATTTTATGTTGTTGCATGATTTATACAGATAATATCAATGGAAGATTTACAAGGTTGGATTGAGTTTCGGTTCAACAATGGTTGCATGGATGGTTTTTCAAAAGCATTTAGGGTACTTGATATATGCAAAGATATAAATAAGATATGTATAGATGTCTATATCTTTTATGTATGTTGCAGACGTAATGGTCGAATCCTACTTATAAATAACGTTCAACCGCACATGTTATTGTTTCTATTAAATGCATGTAAAATGCTAATGAAATTTTGCATTAGCTTCCCGAGTACGTGCAACGCAAAAAAATGCAAACTAATTTTAGGTTCAAACAGTCTTTTTTGAAGAGGTGGTAACAGTTAATTTGTGATGTGTCTTTTATTTACATGAAAGAATGTTAAAGGTTTCAATTTATTTACATAACTTAAAAAAGCAGATTTAACAGTTAAATATGAACGCCATGTCCAAATTTTAAAGCCTTAGCCTTATTGCGAGCAAGTTAGTTTGATTCTTTAAGATGTACGTTATAATCTTATATATGTCTATGCTTTTAATTTCTGATGCCTATCAATGGTGTACAAGGGATAAAAATTCGTCAAGGAACTTGAAATCTATGTAAAACATTAAACATGTTGTTGGCATATTATGGTATTTCGAATGTGTTGCCCTTAAAGTTCGGTATCTAAAGTTGTTGCCAGTGTTTATTAAACATATTGTTGGCATATTAGTTAAATACAGTAACATACATCTTTTTGCGTTAGTAAATTTTTCAACAATGTTAAATTTAAGCTCCGTCACACCTAAACGATAATGTGAATTTAGTCTACTATAAGTAAATTATATCGATGCAACTCGGCTGGAATAAAGATGTAGCCTGTAAAACGCAAAATTTGAATTTTATTTCATGAAAAATAGAAAAACATAAATCGTATAGATGAAACTAACCTTGTAGATCCTAGATCGAGAGCCACATGGCTCTGATACCAATTGATAAGATCGTTTATAGCTCAAGATTGATTAGATCTTATATATCTAGGATGAACAATAACAATGATTGATAACACGCAACGGAATAATAAAGAGCACAATCAAAATTATCACAAGGTTTTCTTTATTGAACGTTTCCCTATTACCCCAACTATAATTTGGGGCTACACCAACTAACTATGGTGTACTATTCCACTCTCATCAGTCGACTTGCTATCTAACTATCTAGACTCTCATTAGGAGAGCTCTAGTTTTCTATGGATCTATCTTCTAAACCAGACGCCTACCCTCTTTATATAATAGAGGGAGGTTACAAGAAAACCCTAGCTTACATAGGAAGCTAACTTAATATTTTACATTAAGTCCTTGTTGTTTCATCTTTCTTCAATCTTGCATATTTAGTTTTGTAATCATCAAATCTCATATCCCAACATTGGTAATTTTGAATATAACCTAAAGTTTATTAATAAGCATTTGAAATTAAAACCTTAGGTTATAATTTTAGGAAATTATAAAGATATAACATAAAGTATTTTGTTTTAAAGAAAAAAAAATATAAAACTTATATTTGTATAAATATGGTCGACCCATATTAAAAAAAAGATATTTTGGTTAATTTGATTATTTTGTATATTTACTTTCTTTTATTAAAAGAACATATTTTAAGGGATAAGTATTAAAAGGTTTTAACAAGTATTTTGTGATATCTTCAAAATAGGAAAAAAAATTATTTTGTCCTCCCTCCTTTGCTTAATGAACCGGCCCCTATAGGTGTTGATACACCAAAATCTTTTAATTTTGAAGTCTAGCTTAATTAAGGAAATAGTGTAATTAAAAAAGGGATAAATCTTTTAATTTGCAAACAAGTTATTTTTGTCTTTCTCTTCCATTTTTCCTCTCTTATAACCGGCCCCCTCTTCCACCATTCTCCATATTCTCTTAAAATTTTCACTCCTAGAAATCTTGTGTAATCATCTCTAGAATTTGCAAGAAGAAGTTGGTGATTCAGGTAGAATTTGCAAGCCTTGGTGTTCTTAGTGTGATCCTTGATTCTTGGTGTTTGTTCTTGTTCTTGTCTTCATCTTGGTCTCCATAGGTAATTCTTGATTTTGTTTCACTTTTGTTGTCACCATGATTACATATGTAAAAGTTTTCATAAAAACCTAAAAGATTATAAGAAATAATATGTTTATGTTCTTGTCAATTTCTCTAGGGTTTAATCTAATTAAAATGATTAAATTACATGTTATGAAATCGTAAGATGATCATTAAATATGTTATTAATAAAAACTACAAGATTAGAAACCTTAGGGTTGGTTTTGATGGGTGTTAATTAGCGTTTTCATGGTTAATAATTCTGGGCAGAATTTTAGGTCATGTTCAATGGGGTATAACTTGATGATAAAAAGTGGTTTTAACATGATTCTTGAGCCTAAAATTAAATTCAAAGAGTCTAGTTTCTGGAAAATCCTGCCTCATGTCAATTGGAGGTCAGGAAGGTTGATTTTTAGATTTTAAAAGATTAAGTGTCAAAATTGCAGATTCTGGCCGAAAATTTCAGTTGTAGTGTTTGATTTTTATTTCTCAAACCGTAAGGAGTTAGACTGTAAAATTTGATTTGGTAAATCTTCATGCTATGTGCTCCATCCATCATTTTTTCAGAATTTTCTGAATTGCCTAAGTATGGTAAATACGCGTCAACTTTTCAAAGGTTCTGCCAGGTCAAATTTCGGGTCAGTTTTGGGTAACAAGGGTCAAAGGGATACTTAAACATGGAAATAAATTAAACCAATGATCATGGGTGTATTAGACATATGTAGGAACCTTTGTAATTTTTGGTGTAATTTTAGAAAAAAATTTTATGGGTCATTTATGTATGGAACATCGGGAAACTTGTCTATAAAATGTTGGTAAATTTTGGAAATCTTTGGATAAGCTAATTTAGTTACCTTTAGTGTTTTTAAATGATAAGATTAAGTAATAACTTATGAATAATAGATGCGATAACAATATGTATCTTGGGTTCTTTGTAGATTCGGTGAAGGGTGTTGTGATCTTTGCTTTTGTGTTAATTTCTATCCGATTGCTTTTCGTTAAGGTAACAGTATTCCGTCCCTTTATAGTAAAGACAAGTCATGTCTTGATTCTCATTTGTTTTAGATACTTTGATTTTGTTTGTTGTTCTGTTGATTTGTATCCGTACTCATTACTATATTGGTTTTTGTTGATATTCTGTTCTGATTTGATATTCGCATTCATGATTCCTTTTGATAATTGTTTGAATATTTCGTATGTAAAATATGATATTAGATTAGTTATTTGATTGGAATTATTGGTAACTTGTTTCATTTATATCATTTTTCTTAAATCTCTTCATAAGCTATTTGAACTTGTCCATAGTGGTTACATGACCCAATGTCATTGATGCACAATGGCATGACACTATCTATGGCGGTGTGATTAGTCCATGGCGTTCCCTTTTGAATGATAGCCTTTGATCATTATTAGCTTACATTTATGTACACTCGTCATTGTACTTGTGCATATGGATTTGACTTTGTTTTGCAGGGAGCGTATGGATGCATCCTAGGTACTTTGTTCCGTTCAGTTCAGGTGAATGGTTGTGTGTGTGCAATACACCCCATTTCACATTTTGTAGGGTACATCTGGAGTCTGCAGCTCCCATGTACAATTTTATATGATATGATATGATACGATTTATGTTGGATTATGTAGTCTAAGCGTGTGGCATGCTTTAGACTTTTGTTTCGAGCTCGTGGGCACTCCTTTGTTATCCTTAATTCTTGATCATCGCTTATTATTTCGTATGACATTTGTTTAGCAGATTCTCGGGATCCGTTTCGTTCAAACCTTCGTTTTATTTCCGTTATTATTATTATATCTGTTCACTGAGCGTTAGCTCAGCCGCGTTTTCTTTTCCTGCGGCAGGTACTAAGCGGGAAGCTGGGATATGAGTGTTGAGAGTAGGAGCTTTTAGAGGACCCACCTTTAGAAGAACCCTTTTTGATTTGGGATTTGTGTTTTAAGACCTTTCCTTTTGAAGTTTTCTTTTATTTGACTTTGTTGGAATTTAATACTGTTGGAAGTCATTTTATTTTATGACTTGGTATTTTGATTAATAAAGTCTCCCTCTTGCGTTTATATGTTCTGATATGACACCATAACGTGACTCTTGGTCTCTTTATCGGAGCGGGGTGTTACAATTATGGTATCAGAGCAAGGTTGAGCCCTGTAGAACCTAGGTTATGACCTTTGAGGATTGGGTATACATTAGGCTTCCTTTTGATATGACTGCTTCCTTTCGTATTTTGATCTTAACTTTAAATTATGTTCGTTGTTTCATTCGTTGATTACCTGCTACTAAGGGGCGAGTATTTTCTTCGACCAAGGATCATGCAACTAACTCTTCAGGTACCGTTTTGGGAACTCTCTTCTTGAATGGTCGTGCTATTTTGTCTTATTTGATACGGGTGCAACACATTATGTGATTTTTGTTTCAATTGCTAAGCACCTTAGCATCTTCCCTACGCTACTTAATTATACCTTATCGATATCTACGCCTATGAAAAGTCTGACCACGAATATCAGAACTGTCCGCTTCATTTTGATGATAAGATTCGTTTTGCTAATTTGCTTCCCTTAGAAATGAGTGACTTTGATATTAGTCTTGGTATGAATTGGTTGACTGTCCATCGCGCCCCTATCGTTTGTCATACCAATCGTGTCATCTTTGGAGTTAGTACTGCTACCTTTGAGTTAGTACTGCTACCTTTGGAATCCAAGAAAAGTGCTGATTTTAAAAAGTCGTTTTTAGCCAAAACGCAAAACACGAAAGTTGTTCACAACATGTTTTTAAGCAACTTTAATAAAGACACCTTGCGAAAATAAGCACTTTATAAGCTCCAAAAAGCCAATTAAGCTGCTGAGTGCAGAAAGTTGCTTAAACTTTTGGTTTTTGGTATTTTGGACACTACAAACTCAAAATAAGCTCAAATTCAAAAAGGAGAGATGTTTTGGAAAGCTTATATGTTGCTTAATCTGATTCCAAAAAGCTTTTTCAACCAAACACAACTTAACTTAACTCAATTTGCATCAAAAAGTAGTAAACTCTAACTTTTTCTTAAATAAGCAAAAATAAAAATAAGCTAAAATCACCAATAAGCCAAACTGAAAAGTGGGCTTTTGGAAATAAGCTCACTAATGAGTCCTTATTAAGCCCACCTATTCACTTTTTTAAATAAGCCACTGAAATAAGCACAATAAGCACAAATGACTACACTACTATTTTTTGGATTTTAATGAAAATAAGCACTTTTAGACCTAAAATAAGCTACTGAAATAAGCTCAAAACTTTAAACAAACCTCAAACAGATTTAGTTCACCCTCCAATGAGCTTATGCTCAAAAAATCATAACCTAAAACCTAATCTAACTATCCTAAAAGTGAGATCAAAAATTGGTGAACTACCGGTACTAACTAAAAGTTAGTACCGCTAGCTTTAAAAGTTAGTACCGCTAGTTAAAGTAACGTGACGATTAAAACCTAAATTTTCTAAAATTAAACCTAAGATGATTATTTTAAACTTTTCCTAATCCTAATTATAAGAAAAATCTAAGGCAATCCTAAACCGGGAGCGATTAAAGCTAAAAACGAAGAAAACGAGAACGGGGATCAAATCCCGTTCTTTAAAAAGTGAAATTCTAAATTTTTAACCCTACGAAAGTAAATTTAAATCCTAAGCCTAAAATATGATAAAAGAAAATTTTATAAAAAAGAATTTTAATTTTTTTCTATTTTTTATGAATTTTTAAAGTTTTAAACAAAATTAATTCAAGAAAAATATAAAACTTTGAAGTAAAAATCTAAGAAAAATTACAAAAATAGCTTGAAATGTAAAGAATGCAAGAAAAATAAAAACTCTAAAATTGCTTAACCAAATAAGCCGGGAAAAAGCAGATAAGCACACGAAGTGCTTTTTATAAGAAGAACTCAAAAAGGTGATAAAAGATTTGTTGTTGCACCTTAGGACGTAAAGTCCCAAGGGCGCAGTGGTGAGTGTGTGTGGTGTTGAGGTTTATAAAAGGTTGAGGAGGGTTGAGGTCAGAGGTTCGAGCCTTGCTCACCTCTGACTTCCTCTCTTCCCTTTTTTTTGCAAAAACTCTAAAAAGCAAAATGATAAAACAACTGAAAACTTGAAACTTTTGTGAAAACAACTTTTTTCAAAATCAAAATTAAGCTGGAAAACAGCTTATTAAAACAGACAGAACACATAAAAAAAACTTATTTGCTTTTTTACTAACTAAGGAAACAAATTAAGCAAAAATTAAGCTTAAGCCTAAGTAAAATAAGCTACTATTACCCTAAAGCTTACCTAATAAGCAATTCTAAGCTAGAAATAAGCAAAAAGAGCAAGCAATAGCTAAAAATTCAAATAAGCTCATTTCACAATTTTGGATACCAAACAGACTAAAAGCTAACTTTAAGCTTATTTTTAAGCTCACAAAAGAAACCTTATGTCAAACTGGCTTATACTACCTTAAATTCTACCTTCCAAAGTTCATAAAACAGCTTTTGAAACACAGTTTGAAAATCAAATGAACAAGGAAAAAGCTTAATGAAAAATGCTTAAAGACTCAGTGTATGCTGAGTGTATTTTTTTGGTTTTTGTGAAAAGACAAAATGCTAATTTCAAGCTTAAAAACAGATGGCTAAATGAACTTATAAAAACAAAATAAGCTAAAACAAATTGAAAATGACCTACAAACTACTTATGCTCTTAAAATCAAGACCTAATAATAACTATTACCCTCTGATAATTGAACTTGAAAATAGCTACTTGGCTAATCTAACTGCTGATGCATTTGACCATAACTATAATCAAAACTTAAAAACAAACAACTGCAGACCTAAAAACTAGATTACTACACCTTAAGAACAAATAGAGTAATAACAACAATTAGAATTAACTTGAGCTTAAAATACCTAAGAGACTAAGCTAATGCTAACAGATGCTAAAATTCTACTTACTAAGTTGATAAAAAAACTGAATTAAACCTGCTCAAACCTTAAATTTCTTTTTTATAAACCTTAAAGTGAAGTTTTGAATCAATTTAAAAGAACACAAGGCTCTTAGCAGTACTAACTTAGGTTAGTACTGCCTTGACCCAAACACCCCTTTAAATCACAAAAACTCATTTTCAGTTTATGATTTTGAAATTTAAAGCTCAAATTGCAAATACCAGATATCAAATAACTAATAAAAGATCTAATGAACAGATTAAGGCAGCTAAATAAGCAGAACAAATAAGCTAACTATCTAAGCTAATATTTTTGGTTTTTAACTGTTTTATAACAAATAAGTGCAAACTAAGATTTTAAACTATCAATCAATCATCATAAGAACAACTATAATAAGCACTATTAAGCAAAACTAAACAGCAATAAGCACAAAATAAGCAATATTAAACTAACTTGCAGATTTAAAGCTAGAAAAGGAAAATGAAGACTTACAAAGGCCTTTGCACAAACAAGGCTTATCAAATGCTCTTATGAGCTATCAACAAGCTCCAGCTTATTCTAGAATAAGCTGGTGTGGTCTTGGAAGCCCTTCAATTACTGGCTTCCCTTCCTTAATAAAGCTTTGGTAATTTTTGAAGTGAATTTGAGTATATTAAGCTCAGTTAAGCTTTTGTTAGCTTAACTGAGTGTAGACGAACTAGAGTAGCTTAAGAGAGCTTATGAGCTTATATCTAACATATTAAGAACATGATTGCTTGATAATGAAACAAAATTTAAAGAACAATTTAATATGAGAACGGAATTTTATTAACTTTAAAAGAGATTACACTACTTTAAAAGGAAATTACACTAAGAAAGCAATAATAAGCTAAAAATAAGCTACTAGACTAAATTAAGCTACTCCTACCCTAAATCTAATCCTACTCCTAGTTATCTTGCTCTGAGTGTCATGCCCACTACTAGTCCTAGGCAACTTAGTCACAAAATCCATAGCTATTCCTTCCCATTTCCATTCGGGAATCTCAAGTTGTTGGAGCAAGCCAGATGGACTTTGATTCTCAGCCTTAACCCTCAAACAAGTCAAACACTTACTAACATACACAGCTATATCCTTCTTCATTCCAGGCCACCAATACCTATGTCTAAGGTCATAATACATCTTATCAGCTCTTGGGTGTACTGAGTACTTTGACCTATAGGCTTCATCCATTATTAGGGTTCTCACATCACCCTTTAACGGTACCCATATTCGATCCAGGTAACACAAAGTCCCATCACTTCTCTGCTCAATCATCTCATCCAAACCTTTCTACAATCTCGCAGACTCATCCATAGCCTCCTTCTGAGCCGTTAGTATCCTATCTTTAATACTCGACTGAAAGGTCATATTCATAGCTCTAACTCTTTTAGGCTTTACTCTTTCCTCTCTACTTAGGGCATCATCCACTACATTCGCCTTACCAAGATAGTAGCAAATCTCACAGTCATAATCACTAAACAACTCTATCCACGCATATTCAAATCTTTATGACTAAAGATATGTTAAAGACTCTTAGGTTATGTATAGATGACATTCTTTGTCCCATACAGATAATGTCTCCAGATCTTAAGTGCAAACACAATTGCACCCAACTCCAAATCATGGGTCGTATAATTATTCTTATGAATTTTCAACTGCCTAGACAAGTAGGCTATCACCCTACCTCTCTGCATTAACACACAACCTAGTTCTATCCCGGATGCATCACAATACACCACAAAATCTTCTGACCCATCAGGGAGACCTAGAACAGGCGCATTACACAACTTATCCTTCAAAGTTTGAAATGTCAATTCTTGTTCCTCGCCCCAATCGAACGTCTTACTCTTCTGAGTCAGGTTAGTAAGAGACTTAGCTATCTTAGAAAAGTTCTCAATGAACCTACGGTAATATCCAGCCAATCATAAGAATGAACGAACCTTAGACGGTGTTCTAGAGGCTTTCCAATTCTTAACATCTTCAATCTTACTAGGGTCTACATGAATCCTATTACCATTTATCACATGCCCAAGAAACTGTACTTCTCTTAGCCAGAATTCACACTTAGAAAACTTAGCATACAGTTTCTCCTTCTTAAGCAATTCCAAGACTAACCTTAAGTGCTCTACATGCTCCTCTTGAGTCTTAGAGTAGATTAAGATATCGTCTATAAACATTATCACAAACTTATTAAGATACAGCCTACAAACTCTATTCATTAAATCCATGAATATCGCTGGTGCGTTAGTCAAACCAAAGGGCATTACTGTAAACTCGAAATGTCCATAACGAGTTCTAAATGCAGTCTTTGGAATGTCATCCTCATGCACTCTCAGCTGATGGTATCCAGACCTAAGATATATCTTAGAGAAAAACTACGACCCTTGCAGTTGATCAAATAGATCATCAATCTTAGGAAGCAGAATACGATTCTTAACAGTCAACTTGTTTAATTCTCTATAGTCAATACACATCCTAAAGGAACCATCCTTCTTCTTCACAAACAATACCGATGCTCCCCAAGGCGATGAGTTTGGTCGAATGAAACCCTTGTCTTGGAGTTCCTTGAGTTGTCCAGACAACTCCTCCAATTCAGAAGGTGCCAACCGATAGAGAGACTTTGCAACCGGCGTTGCTT
>BQNB010213338.1:0-10068 GCA_026074375.1 Tanacetum coccineum
CATAATTTCAACTAGGATCCGAATTATCAAACTAAAGCTATCAATCGAGTTCGAATGTGTGGTGGAGTTATACTGTTATAATAAAGTTATATCACGTTATGTTAACTTTTGCCCTACCAGTTTCTTATAACACACAACTAAAAAATAGTCTATCTCATACCCAAGTCATTGGATGCTATTTCGCCGTTAAAAAAAAAATTAAAAAAGTCATTGGATGCTATTTACTAATACTAAACTCTTGAATCTCGACAAGTGTTATGTTGAAATGACATAAACTTAGATACGACTCACAATCTTTTATCAATGTATAAACCATATTCGACGTTATATCTTTGAATCTTTCAATTCTTCAGATACCCCATAATTTTTCAATTTAAATAACTAAAAAAACAGTTAAAAAAATCTAGGTCCCTTAAATACTTTAAAGGTTATAACAATCGTCCACCATATTTTCTCGAGTAGATGAAGCTTCAAGTTTCATATAAATCCATGTTAACTTATCAAAAATATTAATTGGGTGTTCAATAGGTGCGAGACATAAGGATCTATCAATTATAAATTGTGTATTTGGTTGATGTATATTGGTAGTAAAAGCTTGGTCATTTAAATTTGAATTCACATCTTAGTTAAGTTTATGATTGTGTGTTTGGTTGATGTATTCAAATTGGTAGTTGAAGGTCATTCAAGTTTGAACTGTTGCCTTTATTTTATACTTCTAGCCTGAGAGTAATGAAGAGTAATGGCATGGTATTGAGCTCGAGTCTGAGCTAGAAGAGTAGACTTTCGATTCGAGTTCATGCTCCTAATTACTCGGCTCGTGAGGCTCGAGAGTCATATCATGTTTAATTTGAATTTGATATTTACCATTTTGCATACATTTAAATACTCAAAGTCATTACTATTTAAAGTAATATGTATACTAAGCGAGGTATAGCCCTGAGCTCGGCTGTCCCACTATACCTACAAAGAAGAAAACAATGTTGGATAATGGCAGCCTACTATACATATGTCCTGGATGTAACACCAGACATTGGCGTCGTAATACTTGGAGAAATACACAATGCGTTATTTCCAATGAACGAAATACTACACTTAAATAAAGCATCGTCAAATAATTGGGTTTTAGCTCGAGCATCTTATATATCTTTTGTTCAAATTCAACTTCTAGTTAATAGGTCTACTCGCTAAGCATCCATAAACCTTTACATTTGCACTCTAACCTACAAACTTTTTATGTTTATGCTGAAGAGATATACTTAATGACATCTCATTCACTCGAAGTTAAATTCACTTTCAAATTGCACTTGATATAACAAAATTAGGACGCTTATTATAAGACAACATAAAATAGCAATACGAACATCTATTTTAAGATAGAGAGAGCATGAGTTAATATGCAAGAGAGTTTAAAACATAATCCAACACGATGATGAATGATGAGATGATAACCTATTCGAGATAGTCATGTTCCCATAAGATTTGGTCGTGTAATATAATGCACGGCATCAATAATAAGCGTGCAATAACTAGGATATGTCAGTAGAGAAATAGTTTAAACATGTCTACATCAAACACACTATTGGGTCAAACCGGGTCAAACCCAACCTAATGGGTAATCATACCCGCTGTCAGTTTTTGACAGTTATAAAAAGCAGTTAAAAATGGTTAAATAACCGTTTGACAGTTATACACCAAGGGATGCATCGGTTCATCAACCGACACAACTTTTAGAACGCACCCTTTCATGTAATATAAATAGGAATCGATTCTGTAGAACAAATTGTGTATGTATGATTCTGATTCAATAGAAACTTTACATTTGATATATTTTTGCATTAGAAATTCGATCCTGTGAAAACCTTTCCAACATTGGCATCAGAGCTTTGGTTGATTAACCAAGAATCATCATATACCGTTTTCGTTTTCTGCCTAGTTTCGAATCAAAAAAGGCCACTTTTCCAGTTTTTGCAAAACAGCCAGAAACACAAATTCAATTCGAATCATTCTTGTGTTTAAACAAGAGGGGATCCTTCTCCTGCCACCAAGGTGCAATCACCCTCGTGATTGTTTTACACCGGCAACAAAAGGGTTTTTACCCACGAATTTATTTTTGCAAAACTCGTTTCTTTTCAAGTTCATAAACCGAAAAGAAAACAAACCCAGAAAAGGTTCAGGCAACTTTTAAAAAGAAAAAACCCAGATTCGAAAATCAATAAAACGACAGAAAATTAGATCATCGAGAAAAGGGAACAAACACACCTGTTTGAAGATTCAATTGAATCGATCCCTCGTTAGAATCATCAATTGATTCCACTTATCCAGAAAGCCCCAATTAAAAGGCGCACAAGATCCCCAATTAATTGTGATTCATTTTTTTTTTCTGTATACTTAGAAAGCTAATCTCGTCATCCTTACAATAGTCAGGATTATGGCCGAACTTGATATCATTAACTATAAATAATCCATAATATCATCAACAACAATTCTAAAAAGCTCTAATTCTCTTTAATTTCATAGTTTTAGCCAATATAAAAGCATTGTCAAATCTCTTAAGATTCACACTACGTACCATCTAGCATAATGGCCATGAAGCTTATTAGTGTTCTCCACCTTGATAACATCTGTTTGAATATCAACCACAGGCAATGACTCAAATTATCACTTGCTTTTCCTAGTAATACCATGATGATCCCTATCTTATTAATCTAATAAATGATAAATCCATTATCATACAAAAGAACAAAAGTTGCAACACCACGCTAAATAAGAGTACCCAAATGAAACATTAAAGTATATAACAAAGAATTAAAGATAGCTTACTGGTCCTAAAGCATGCTATTAAATAAATCGGAAACATCCCATTCAAATGCCATACGTGCGAACGATCAAACACTAATAATGATGGAGATAGCATGGTTTTGTTGAGAGTTGTATCATCGTCCTCGTGTTGGAAGCCATCATAGTCATCATTGTACCGAAACTGAAAAAACCCCTAAAACCAATGATATCGTCTCCATCAAGTATCTCTTGAGACCCACTCACCCATTCCGTCATCGGGTATGTAAATAAACACATCACCAACCGCATTAGTTGCCCTTGGCGTGAAAATGAAGTAGTGTTTTTAAAACTTAATCAACCACCCCACATGTAACTAATGCAGTGGGGTGACAGGTTCATCTACGTGACCGGTGACAGAATGATTGAGTGGGTGATGGAGGGTGAGCCTCAGAACGTACTTGATGCCATCAGATCATTGGTTTTAGGAGTTTTTTTTAGTTTGAGTACAATGATAGACTATGATAGTGATAAGATCCTGCTTTATATAATTTTATCATAATTCATTTATTAATAATTAGTATATTTAGTTTCCTTTATTATATTTTCTTAGTCAACAAGTTAAGTCTAGAGGTCTTTTATTATTAAATAGGGCTTAGGGTTGTAATCTTTTTATGTTTGAATTGATAAAGAAGATTGAATTTGCTATCAATTGGGTAGTCAGGTTTATCGTCACTAATATAAACTATTGGGGGGTTGGTTTATCTCATCAAAATAGACCATTTATCTTGTTTATTTGTTCTTTTATCTCTTTAATCGATTCGGTTCGTATCAGATAGCGACGTTTCAAGGCTATTTTCCCGCCTTATAGCTTGAATCATTAGATCATAACAAAAGTGTTTAGTCCGACACCCTTGTAGTAAGGTAATGAAAACGAATACCATTTCTTGGAGCAACTTCTGCGGCGGGAGTGCTAAATTCATTCTCCCATTGTCTATCTTTAAGGATCTTCACATCTTCTTTATAAAAAGAGGCTCCCTTATGGGTCTTACGTCCAAGATGAACATTGCCAGATTCATGCTTCGTACATACTACTAATAAATTTTAGCATTTCCAACAAGATATGAGCTATGAGTTGATCATGGACATTCAATTCCTTTTCAGCAATTCTGAGTTTGATCTTAGCTAAATTATATCAATTTTGCTTCCTGGTGTGATGTTTTGAGGAAAAAAACAAACAATGAACATAGGTTAGGATATTCAAGCTAAATCTGATGTAATCATATAAACATAAGTTTATTGTTAATAAGTTAGTATGATTGAGAAATTTGTTTGTTGGGCCTAAATCAACAACATAACTCCTTAAATTGTCCCAAAGTGATATTCAATTCATGTAACCCATGCATATAGGGTCGAATATTTACATTTGAAAAGTGATACAACGATTCATTTGTTAACCAAATATTAAAGGTCTTGGCCTATTAGTTAGCCTAGCTTATTTTGAAACCTTCACCCCTTTAAACACATTCATCGACATTTGTTGTGTATCTATAGGCTATACTCCAATATATCTTATCTACTAATCAGCTCATTGAATATAAATTAACATAATGTAATGACTCAATGTAACTGTAAAAGATGTCCTTTATGTATTTTTATAGGGAGGGGTGATGTATGGGGTATGCCTACTAACATACTTTGCCCATTATAGCTACAAAAGCAACCAGCTTATTATGATTGATATAAAAGCATGTTATTGCAAAATCAACAAAAAAGCCCAAGTTCAAAAGGCCATAACTACCAAACCGTCATGAGTAAAAGAACATGCCTTGTGTGGGCGAAAAGTTCTAGACCTGCTGCCCAAAATCTTTTAGACACATTGCAGTATATCATTATAAATTTATGGTAGCTATCTTAGTATAGTATCTCAAACCCTATCAATTTGCGCCCGGAGGTGACAATAAAAGTTTGGTCCCATGATGAGGGTTCAAGTGACTTAAAGAACACTATTCTTTTACAGGTGCAATTCTTTTCCTTTTGTGTTTACATATTATCCAAAATTTATATTTGTTTTGTGATAACTTAAAACTATGGTTGATGTTATACTTTTAACAGTATGTAAATCTGGAAGAGAATGTAATAGAGGCCCGCCGGTATTCAGTAAATGGGAATAAAAGTTCTCTCGTGCATAATTTGAAGATTTTCAAGATTCGTTTTGCTAATGCTTTGGGTATGTACCGCACGTTTTTGTCATTCACTGCACATTTTCAACTTCTATATCCTGCATCTACTTTGTCTTTTTGGACCCTCTATAGTATTTATAAGATATTATTCTTATATAAAAAAAAACATTTTTGTTATAAAACATCAACTTGTTAACCTAGGTGACTTTGCGAATTGATAGGGCTTGACATAGGTTAACAAGTTGAAGTTTTTTTTAACACTAATGTTTTTTTTATATGAGAATAATATCTTATAAATACCATAGAGGGTCCAAAGATTCAAAGTAGATACAGGATAAATACAAGTTGAAAGTTGAAATGTGCAGCGAACGACAAAAACGTGCGGTACATACCTAAATCATTAGCAAAACGAATCTTGAAAATCTCCAAATTATGCTCGCGAGAAATTTTATTTCCATTTACTAAACATCGGCGGGCCTCTATTACATTCTCTTCCAACACACTATTAAAAGTTTGACATCAACCATGGTTTTAAGTTATCACAAAATAAAGATAAACTTTGGATAATTTGTAAACACAAAAGGAAAAGAATTGCACCTGTAAACTACTTTCTAAGTAAGTTATATGTATTCGTCTCTCGCATTTGGAGCAAAAAAGCATCTACATGTACACGTATCTCGCATTATTAGAAATAAAGATTCCGAGATGTTTAGGCTTTTTTTTTGGATTTTTTTTATTATTGCGTTTCATATAACGTATGTTTGATTGTTACCAAACTCTATACTTTACGTTTGTTTATCCATATGTAGTTCTTTCTAACTTATAACTTCATATTACGCGATATCTTTTCTTCTTTATTCAGAATATATTTAAATATACCGTGAAATTTCACGGGTCTTTTAGCTAGTAATATATACTACATATAAAGCAAATTAGTATCTCTTTCTTCATTTAATGCAAAAAATTAAGTAATACAAGTTTTGATGCACGTTGTACAATCTTTAATGCAAACAACAAAAAGTTGAAATTTAATAATACAAATATTCATGCAATATGTACAATTAACCAATGCATAAATACATACTTATTAAGTGGTCAACACATTTAAGGTTTATTCTTAAAAACCCAATACTAAATTAATGGAATTTAAAAAAAAATAACCCCTTAAAATTAAAGACATGTTACTTTTACACATTGGTACAAAAATAATTTAAACGGAAAAGTTTATACAATTAAATGCAATCATTGTTGTTTTGAAAAGATAGACCGAACCAAACTGGTTCAACAGGTACATGACGTGGTATGTCGGTATTCGGCTTAGCAAATAAAAGCCGACTCAAAACGAACCGGAGAGAACGAGTCAGAACCTATAAAAATGATGAACCAAGCCTGATTGAGATCATTTTTCTTTTGTTTTTCTTCGGTTTTATCACTGGTTGGTTTATTTTTCAGTGGCCGCCGCAATGTCGCGGGTACCTGCAGTGTGATATTAATAACATAGGAAACAAGTCAATCTTTAGAGTTTTTGTATTAATACATCAAACTCAAGCCCATCACATCATGCAAGTGATAGTTTTGGTCTCAAATTACCCTTACCCTTTTGACATCCCTTGTTGTCAGATTTAAAATTTAGTATTTGGTATGTCTTTCTTTTCCAGAGGAAATCATCGCTTAAAAGCATCTATAAGCCACTAACCTAAAAAACAATTACGTCAAAAACTAGTATCTCACCAAACCCATTCAACGATACGGGTAAATCAAAACTCAAAACAAAACCATAAACCGAAACCATCTTTTACGTATAGCCAGTTGAGTCCGCTTTTGATTGAAGCCGAACAATATAGTGACCTAGCATGGTTTGTAATTGGTGGGTCTGGTTCATATGTTAGTAAAAACATACACTTGAAATGAGGAAAAAATGAAAGTGAAACCAATAACATAGAAAATATGTGATAATTGGTTTCACTTTTCTTTTTATTTGCTCGTTTACTAAGCCCATCACATCATGCAAAGTAGATATGGCGTTCATAGGAACTTTGTGACTGAAATCAATGTTGAGCTTTAGTCTTAAACTATTATGTTAAATTTGTAAACAATATTCATTACATGACTATTTCTTTTGAATTGCAAACACATTTGATATGGCATCTCGAGAAAGGGGTCAAAGCCTTTTTCAAAGAGCGATACAAAGACCGAAAGAACAACTTGAAGACTAAGTTGTTTGCTTAAAATAATTGGTGCAAGGACCAAAGTTGTTAAGGAAGAAGTTTAAGAGTAAGTTGTTTGAAAGTTTTAGTGATCATGTGACTTCCGACAAGCATATGAATTGTTCTAGAACGAACAATGTGAATAGGCCGAAGCAACTTTACTCTTCGAATCATGGGACGAAGTCATATGCTCATATTTGAGGAGGTAATCGTGATTAGTTGTCAAGGAGACTGAAACGTGGCTCATGACCGTTTCAATCAAATGTGTTTTCATTAACACTTATCCGCAAACTCCTCAATCTATAGCGTAACCCGGAGGCATAAGGTGGAACCAAACTCTCAACAAAGATACATGCTTGAAACATGTATGCCCAGTTACGTTATGGATTGAGGAGTTCGCGGGTAAGTTCATGAATGAGTGGGAGCAGTCCAAGTGTTAATGAAAACACACTTATTTGAAAGAGTCATGACAAAAGATTGTGTTATCCTTGTATATATATATTTGTTAATTTTAGTTTCGATTAGCCTTTTTTAATGTAAATAACATGATATCTCGGAATTTTCCTAATCATGTGATATCTTAGCTGTGATTGTTTTGTGCAAATATCCCTTGTTTTATGTTAACGAGTTTAACATTTCGCACGCGTTGTTGCAGTTATATTAAACTTTTATTATTTGTGTAAAGTTTTATGATCAGGCAAACACGCTAATGGATAATATTATTGGTTTAATGATATTCTTAAATCAACTGCTTTTAAATAATAGTCATTTCTACTCAAACAACCCATGATCGGATCGATATTGAAACAATAGCCAAGTCTAATTGCACAACGTCGACTACTGGTTCCATAGGGTCTCAATTACCATTCATAACAATATCGTGATTCGTGAGTAGAATGACATATAAAGGGTTCTCGACCGCATGTGTTTTTTCTTCTGTGAATGCGGCATATATGGTTCAAAGCTCCTCATTCTTCTAAGTTGTTCCTTCTGTCGTGTTATACAATTACCAAAATAGGTGCTACAAGAGCCTAGTTTTCTCAGCAAGTTGACATTTACTTCGGTGAATCCGTTGCTTGCAATAGGATTCAGAAAACCATTGGTTCTTAAAGATATCCCGTCTCTAGCATCCATCGACCAAGCAGTTGCCCATGAGAAATTAAAAAAAGCATGGGATTCACTTTAAACGGGAAAAGCCTCAAACAACACAAACATGGTTGCTAAAGCGTTAGCCAAAGTTAATTATAAGGAAATAGTTTTTAAAGGGCTTTGCGTATTGCTTAGGACAATAGCGGTTGTGGTTAGCCCATTGTTACTATATGCTTTCGTTAACCGTTAAATATACAAACAGTGATGTTACAGACGTAAATCAAGGACTCTTATTAGTAGGGTATTTGATAGTAGTCAAGGTAACGGAATCATTGTCTCACAGACAGTTTTTCTTTATTGCAAGATGAACCGGTATGAGAATGAGGTCAGCATTAATGGTGGCAGTGTACGAGAAGCAACTAAAGCTTTCTAATATAGGAAGAAAAAGGCATTCGACTGGTGAAGTTATGAATTACATAGAGGTTGATGCTTATAGAATGGGCGAATTTCCTTTGTGGTTTCATGTGAGTTGGTCATCGTTTATTCAACTAATTCTAGCTATTGGTGTACTATTCTCCATAGTAGGAATAGGTGTTCTTCCCGGTTTAGCACCGATTATTATTTGTGGGCTACTAAATTTGCCTTTCGCTAAAGCTATTCAAAAGTGTCAGTTGGAATTCATGATGGCTCAGGACAAGAGACTACGATCAACTTCTGAGATCCTAAACAACATGAAAGTCATCAAGTTACAGTCTTGGGAAGAAAAATTTAAGAAAGTTGTCGAATCTTGCAGAGATGTTGAATTCCATTGGCTACGTGAAGCTCAGTTTAAAAGGTCTATGGCACGATGTTGTATTGGATGTCACCGACACTCATTTCTTCAGTCCAGTCGTTCTTTTTGGATGTGCGCTTTTGAGAAGTGCCCCTCTAGATGTGCAACATTTTTTACAATTTAGAACAATGCTGGACTATGTCTGAACCGTTTACGGTTGTTGCTGATGCAATTCCGCTTTAATTTAGGTTCAAGTATCTTTGATAGGATTATTCTTTCTTGTTGTACGATGACTAAAAGATAACATGGATTCGTGTTATTTGGTAAAGAATCTGGAAAAAAAACTTTGGCGACTTTTGGTTCGAATGATGAACACTGGTTTCTTCAATTTGTTTTCTGGGCAAGTGATGATTTGGTTTAATCCTACCAAGAGCTCTGATGCCAATTTGTTGGTCCGAATCTTTGATTTGTTGGATCCAAAAGAATTAAACGCAAATAGTTTTATAAAATGTAATAACTTGTCTATACAAATTCTGTCATCAATCTTAATGTTACAGGAATTCCTATCTATATATAAAACTAAACGGTGTGTTTGAACCGTTGTGATGGTTCGTGAATAACTGCTTTGGCAGTTATTTGACAGTTATTTAACTGTCAAAGTGGCGGTTTGGGTTGGGTTGCTGTTTTGCCCCGTTTGACCCATGTTTTGGGTCGTGACCCAATAGTTTGCGGGTCAGTTGGTTCTGGAAAATCATCGACGTTATATGCTATACTTGGAGAGATTTCCCATATGTATATCGTAATGACATATAAGTGTCTGTTATTTATATGAAGGTCATTTTCATTTTTTTTCTTTCAGGTGGATGTTTTTGGATCGATTGGTTATGTCAGCCAAAGATCTTGGATTCAAAGTGGGACGCTCCAGTTAACATACTGTACGGGAAGCCAATGAACAGAATTATTTGTGCTTTGGATAAGGATATCGAAGCATTTAAACACGGGGATCTAACATAAATAGGCCAAAGAGGGCTTAACATGAGTG
>BQNB010213342.1:0-10068 GCA_026074375.1 Tanacetum coccineum
AAGATCTCCATTTCCTATATTTGTTTCCCGTAGAATAAATTAGATTTTATTTAATTAATTTTAGTTGTAATTATATCAGTGTTTACATCATATATTTTCCATCATTCAATTTCTCATCAAACCAGGATAACTTTCAATTGCAGCCTCGTTGGGACATACGACCCGGGAATATCTCTTCCGGAATCTTTTTATCATTGATTCTTACTTGTGTATCTTCTCCTTTTGTGGAATTTGACCTTTTGCCTTGGTCAAGGGCATTCGGTCAGGATCTGTATTAGGGTTGCTATATAAGTGTGTACTATATCACGAATCAGTGCGTGTGGTTTTAAAACCACCACAAGGGTACGATTGGTTTTTGAATGAGCACCAAAGGGTGCATTTTTGGTTTAGCAAAACACCACAAGGGTGCGTTGGGTTCGACAATAGCACCACAGGTGCGTTTGGTTTGAAATAAGCACCACAAAGGGTGCGTTTGGTTTTAATAATTGCACCAGAGGTTGCGTTTGTTTGTTACAGAAACACCCAAAGAGGTGATTTTGGTTTTTAACAGTCCATAGGGGTGTTTGGTTGTGGGATTAGCAGCGAAAAGGGTGCGTTTGGTTTAACAACAGCCCCATAAAGGGTGCGTTTGGTTTTGTTTTCAGCGACTAAGGAGCGTTTGGATCTGGGTTTAGAACAAATAGGGTGGGTTTGGCTATTAGTAACATGAATAGGGTGCATTTGGTTGGCTGTGTAACAGCTAGGGTGCGTTTGGATATGGGTTTAACACCATAAGGGTATGTTTAGGTGAGCAGGAACACCGTAAGGGCGTGTTTGGGTGAACAGAAACGCTATATGGGTGTGTTTGGGTTAAGAGAAACACAATAAGGGTGTGTTTGGGTGAGCAGAAACTATTAGGGCATGTTTGGTTGGTAAGTAAGGGCGTGTGTTTTGTTTGTTTTATGCTTTAGTTTTTGTGTGTTTTTGGTAGTGAACGAAGAAACGCTATATGGGGTGTTGGTTCTGGGGGTTAAGAGAAATCACAAATAAGGGTTTGTGGGTTCTATTTTGTAAGTCTCTGGGTTTGTGTTTGGGGTGTTAGCAGAAGAAACTTATTATATTTGGGCCCGTTTTTTGGTTTTTTTAAGTTGACAAATAATATATCGAGAATGGAGATTTTATAATTAAAAACGGATTTAAATGGTGGATTAAATGGTTTAAATAAATATGATATTATTTATTTTTGTCTAGTTTAGATATAAATATATATTTATCTCTCTTCTCTTTCTCTCTTCTCTACTCTCTATATATATAATATATATATATATTTATTATATAACTTATAATATTATATATATATTATTTCATAGTATAAGTTTATATGTATGGTTGTATGTATATTAGGCGGGTGGGGGTGGTTCGCTTCTATTAATTGAGTTAATTATAGTGGGAAATAATATACCATTCGAACTTTATAACATATGGTAACGTCTTAAAAACGAATAGATCATTGCCGAAAGAATTATATTATACCGCTTTTTTGATCTTAATATACTAATTTCATTTATTTTTTCTATTATCTTAGAATAACCCAGATAAAGGGCGAAGTTATATAGTTTTTTTTAAGATTATTAATTCTGTTGATTATATCAATAACGGTACTAATAACAAACCGAAAACTATACTTTTACAAAACGGTGGGAGGTATAACTATTTTAGCTAAAACCGTCAAGGAAACGAATTTACTAATTATAAATATCTATTTTATTATAATTCCGACTATTTGGTGATAATTATGTACTTTTATAAAATCTTTACAAACATCGGGTAAATGTTTCGTTATCGTTAAATCGGATGATACTTTTATACGTGAACTGTTATTATTACATTTGGTGTGATTTTCCGGGAAAACGTGTTCAAATATTAGGTTGGTGAGTTACTCACACTTCTTATATAATACTTGCAAAGTTTATATTCTTCACAACATGTTATCTTTGGAGTATTTGTATGTGTTATATTGATTCACGGTATGAGTTATATAATTGGCGTTTATTTTTCATATGTACTTCTATACGGAAATATATTACTCATACTTTACGTTACTTTTCGAGTCTTGTGATTTATCCAACCACCAACTATTACACTTTAAAATTTCTAAATCTTTATCATCGTGTCGCGGTTTTTTGTATGGAGTCTATCCTTCATGAAACCCAAATATACATTATTCCTAGGGCTTGTGGGTCATATCCGTATTTAAGATAAAATCGCATACTTCTTGGGCGAGAGGCGTTTACGGTTTTCGTTTTGTGCTCGTGCTTATTTTGTGCATTTTTGCCAATTGTTCCACATCATCGAGGTGAGTCTATAGCCACTTCGTTTTACTTATTTCAATATATTTTTTAGGGTGAGAACACTGCTGTGGTTTGACCAAATTCAATTACATGGTTGATTACGAATTGGTTTACATACTCATTTACATAGCTCGCTATGGGATACATTAATTGAATTCATTTTTGGTCGGTTATACATACTTTACTTTGGAAATGATTACTGATTAGCTTAGGTTGCGTGAACTGTAATCACTTGGAGGGCTGGTCCTGTGAGTGCGTAAGGACGTTTGTTATAAAATTGATCTATTCCGGGATTGACCATTCTTGTTAGGCGTGGTGACTAGCTCCCTCCATACCCCCCATCACCACGGCTGGCGTATTAACCTCCTTTCAGTTATAATCCTGACACCCGACTACGTTCTAGTGTCAGACCGAAAAAATAACCATACCATTTTCAACATGGTTCCTAATACCACCCTAGGAAGTCTTCGAAAAGAAACCGCAAGTCTTGATTTTGGAACTTGGCAACGGAAACATCCTTTGAAGATCCCAAGTAAACAACCTGTTAAAATTCACTTTGAAGCAAACGTCACCCAACCACTTATCATACCAAAAGTTAGAATTATTACCATTACCAATCACTTTCTTGCAGAACCCAAAAGATCCAGAACCTTAGATTTAAGACTAGCGACTTGATTTATGAATCGTAATCCAAAATAGACCACGGTACAGATCATAGGGGAGAGGCTGATCAATGAGAGCCCATTAGACGTGAATAGCTTTGATGATGAACTAAGCCATTAGACTGATGAGAAGACAAAAATCCAAATTATTTAAACATACAAAGCACAGTTCAAGAGCATACAAACTACTATCCCCTAACCCGCACTATTTGCTTTTGAGCTATAACTTGTACACCAACAACCCAAGTCATTTTACGCTCATCCATCTTCGCCCCCAAGAAGAAAGACTACGCACCGTCAAGATGAGATAGGACTCCATCTGGGGCTTTAAACAACGATATATAATACGTAGGTAGGGATCCTAAAACTGATTTTAAAAGAGTAAGTCTACCTTTTCCTACCAGATAAAGATTTTGCCTTTCATTTGAAAGTTTGATTATAACTTTTGAATAACCTTTTCCATGAATTGATACAGTGCATATTAGCAGCTACTTTCCACCTGAGAGATGTAAACAAGAGATTATTTGCCAAACAACCAAAGCTATTAGCCATACTTTGAATATCCGAATAATGAACACCCAAACGATAAAGACTACTTTTGTGCACATTGAATTTCAAACCAGACACAAGAAGAACCAACTGCACATCATCTATCAACATGTTTACATTTGAACTAGCCACTTACAAAGACATCAGCATATAGCTAAAAATAGGATGCGAAGATCATGAACTTGATATGTACAAATCATTTTTCATAGCTAGAATAGGAACCAACATACCTCTATCAATAACCCGCTGAAATGACACATGAAGACTCTCCATCACAAGGATGAATAAAA
Organism: Tanacetum coccineum; assembly: GCA_026074375.1. Taxonomy (NCBI): domain Eukaryota; kingdom Viridiplantae; phylum Streptophyta; class Magnoliopsida; order Asterales; family Asteraceae; genus Tanacetum; species Tanacetum coccineum. The sequence goes on from BQNB010213342.1 coordinate 3,832, forward strand.
GGGGAAAAGAGGGTCTCATTGTAATAAACCTCTATGAAATAAGAATTCGTTAGTTGGCAAGCCATTAACCAAGACCGAAGCTTTTGAAGAAGAAAGGCAACCACGAAGTCCACCATCGCCATTTATATTTGATCATTCATCACATCTTCTCACACATAACTTCTCACCTACATTTTTTAGTTAATTGATTCAATGGCTGCTTTTTTTACAAAAAATGTTGGGATTCCAAACACACAAGATTCCACCTGAATTGCCTACCGAATTGCTATGAAGATGCTCAAAAGTCGAATTACCCCAACACCGACGAACACTGAAAAGATGTATGTGGCCCGATTCATTAGAAGAACCACAAGGGTTTTCAATTGGTTCGACAAAGGGAAAAACCACAAGGGTTTTCAATTGTTGATTCCTATGAGAACGTGGTGGTTTGTAAGCTTATCACTACTAGTACTAGCATACTTAATTGTTTGCTAAAAACGTATTGTGTGTGTTGAAGTACAGAGATCTACCTTTAGATCTTGGGTGGTTTTAGCGTGGTATTTATTATTATACACACGCGTATATTCAATAAGGTGGTTTCGTTAATTGCGAAAAGGTACACGCTTCTTATCTCTTTGTTAATTACTTATTCTATACGTGTTTATCTTTTCCGCTGCATACTCGTGATTTTAATTGGTCAGTGGTTGTTTAAACCCAACAGTAGCATCACGAGCCATCGTATAGAATTGTAATTACAAAGATGTAAAATTTGACAAATTAGGGTTCATGGTTAATTTTTTAAGCCCTTTGGGTGTTTCTACTTATAAAAGATTAGATCTTTATAGTGGATAAAATTAATTAGACGAAACCCTAGGTTGTATGAAATTTTATATATTAAATCCGATAGTTTAATTCGTTAATTGATCGTTTTTATAGATTAAATTAATAGTTATTTTGTATCCGTGATAAACACATGCATGTTTATCATGGATAGATATATGATATAATTCTTAAGTAATTGTTAATTATTTGACATGCAAATTCGATGATTAGATCATAAAAGTTGAGTTTTTTTAGTTTTTCGGATTGTTTGACACACTGTTACTAAAATATTCGTAAAATATTCATCGTACGTCAAACAAATTTGAAAATTTTAGGGTAGATCCAAGACTCAGTAAGCTACAACTTTGTAGTTCACTGCAAAAGCTGAGGAAGAACCTAGCTATGTCCTGTCGAGGCCTGAAGTCGACTAATATTTTCTATCAGCTTTTATGTGCTATCTGGTGTATATTTATATATGGTTTACGCAATCGATTATATCGATGGATGTGACCCGATTCATTGGAAGAAAGAGCCTTATATGAATATATACATAGTTTAATTATTTGATAATTAGGATCATCATTAATATTTGTATGTGTTAATTGTTAAGTGTCTTAAGATTTATTATAGACTATTGCGTTGTCTTATGTGTCAATTTGGGTTCGGCTTACATCCGATAATCATGTCCTTCGGGTTTCCCACGATGATAATTGCAATTTAATAGGTGTATAATGTGTTTTCTAAATTAAAGATTTCAAATTTATCAATGACGTAATTTGCAAAAGTAATATTTACTTGCAAGGCATATCACCAAGGGTTTGAGGTTTTATACTCTATAAATTCCTGATATCTTGCAATTATTTAGGAAGCACGAATGGTCTAGGGTTTGAATGATTTTAATCATTCTTTAATCTTTTCCGCGATAAATAAGAATCTTTAAATTTGAAAACATGGTTGAATCATCAATTTTTAAAGGTATCACCATATATACTTGGGATGTATAAGTAACACCGTAATAAATAACTTAATTGAGTAAAGTTTTTATTAAAATTATGTTACGAAGATGTATGCATGTTTCTTCGTATATATTTGCCACGTCAAATATAAATACCATTTTAAATAAGTTGTTGCCATCTAATTTGTAAAAACACTTGCATTTGCCTTTTACATTACGTGAGATGAATTATGATTGCAGAACCCAAGGTGATTATACACTTATCGTAGAGACCTTGGTGTTACCAAAATCATCAGTTCTTGATTGGACGACTAATCGAGGATAAGTGGGAGACCTTAATGCTCGAGGCATAATTTGATGAAACATGCTTACAAGTATACTTAATGTAATAAAGAAAGTCGCCATACTGTTCTAGTAATTGCACGGTGGCATATGAACGTCAATTACTTTTAACACACCATTGCTAGCAGATCAACTGAAGTGATTGTGGTAATGTCAAGTTGATCCTAGGCCATAGAAAATTAATTGGTATTATAATTTAAACATGGGATAGTTAATTTTCTTCCAAGGATATTATCGAAAATACTAAAATCTTGAACTTAATATGCTTTGTAGATGGTACTACCTGCCTAAAACATAAACCATGTCGTGATTTTTTTTTTATTTTTTTTTTTTTTGTTGTTTTTTTATTTTTTTTTTTTTAAAATTTTTTTATTTTTTTTTTTTTTTTTTTTTTTTTTTTTTTTTTTTTTTTTTTTTTTTTTTTTTTTTTTTTTTTTTAAAGGTCGAAGTTTTGAAAGAGAGAAACTTTATGGTTCAAATTTCAATGATTGATTTCATTCACCTAAGATAGTCTTGAGAGTTGATAAGAAACGACCTGTCATTGAACAGCCTATTCCTCTTGCTCCACCAACCGATTCCAAGTACTTGCACAGTGAAATGCGGTTTATGATGCTCATAGTGAGGTTGCTTGGTCTAGCTCGGAAGTATGACTCCCAAACTACATGGACAACTTGAAATTCCTCACCTTATGAAATGCTTCAGGAGCTTAAATCCATATTTGAGAAACAAGCTGTAGTGTAGCAGTTTGACCTAATCCAAACTTTTCATGCTTGCAAACCGGAGGAGGGAAAATCAATACTTAAGATGAAGGGATATGTGGAGCAACTGGAACGTCTTAGTTATGTGCTCCCACAAGATCTTAGTGTTGGTCTAATCATGGCCTCACTAGTGACTTTGCTGGATTTGTAAGGAACTACAATATGCATAACACGGGGAAGACAATTGGTGAACTACATGTTCTGCTTATTGAGTATGAGAAAGGTTTACCTAAAAAGGCTGCTACACCATAAGTGATGGTGATTCAAGGTGGTAGAATCCAGAAAACCAATAAGAAATTGCTTAATGCTAAAGGCAAAGGTAAAGAAAAAGGCAAGGGAAAAGATAAAAGTTATATCACTAAGCCTAAAAACCCTAAACCTTATGCTAAAGAGCACCCGACAAAGGATGATGCCTGCCACCAGTGCAAAGAGGTGGGGCATTATAAAAGGAATTTTCCTGCTTACCTTGCTGAGTTGATTAAGAAGAAGAAGCAAGTTGGCACTGCTAGTTCTTCAAGTATCTTCACTATAGAATTATTTTATTTCCCTAATAAATTCTGGGTATATGACACTGGTTGTGGTACTTACATTTGTAACACAAAATAGGGTCTTAGAGTGGAAAGGAAGCTGAAACAAGTAGAAGCTATTGGAAGTGATGACTTAGTTTTACCTAATGGCCTAGTGATTTGTTTAGGCAATTGTCATTATGCACCTACTATAACTAGAGGTGTTGTTTCAGTTTCATATTTGGTTAACAATGGTTTTATCCAATGTTTTACGGATTATGAAATTTCAGTTTCTAAGAATAATGTTCTTTATTTTAATGCTATTTCGAGTGATGGTATTTATGAAATTAATATGCTTAATCTTGTTCCAAATGTTAATTATATTTATAATGCTAGCTACTTCATTATCTTTACGGATAATTATAGTCGTTATGATTATATGTATTTACTTAAACATAAACATGAAGTTTTTGAAACGTTCACGGTGTTTAAGAATGAAGTACACAATCACTCGGAAAGGACTATTAAGGCTCTTCTATCGATCGAGGAGGCAAATTATATTTGTCTGATGTTTAAAGATTATCTGAATGGTTGTGGAATTTTTCCAGCAGTTTACACTCATTTACACACACACAATAAGGTGTCGGAAGGAGAATTCATTACTTTGTTAGGAATGATTCGGCATCATTGTTGAATCTTACAACTTTGTCATTTTCGTTTTGGATTTATGTCTGAGACTGCTACACGCATTATCAATATGGTTCCAACCAAGAAGGTTGATATTGACATCATATGTTTTGATGCTTGGATAATAGTTCACTAACTTGTCTTACTTAAAGGTTGCGGGAAGTGAGGGATTGTGAAGTGGGATACTCTGACAAACTCAAACAACAAGATTGTTAAGGTTAACTTTATAGTATTCCCAAAGGAAACGATGGGTTACATTTCTAATTCCGCCATAAAAAACAAATTGTTGTTGCAAGTATGCTGAATTCTTGGAGAAAAATCTTTTGTCTTAAGAAATCAGTGGGAGGGCCAAAGAACTTAAAGAAATTCAAGATAAAGATGCATCACATTCTGAAAACACTAGTGAAATTCCTGTAGAGGTTGAAGGTTTCAAACCACCTTAAGAGGAAGTTGTTCCCGTTCGTAGGTCCACAAGGACACATCAAGCTCCCGATCGCTTATGTTAAATTTAGAAGGGGAGGAGCCATTGTTTTGGGATATTTAATGAACCCAATAAAACTATAAAGTATGCTAATATTAGATCGGGAATTGAATAAGTGGGTCGATGCTATGAATGCGAAAATGCAATCCATAAAAGATAATCAAGTCTGGTGCTTGGTTGATCTTCCTCCTAATTGTAAGACCGTTGGGAGCAAATGGCTTAATAAGAAAAAGAGTGACATGGATGGCATTGTACACACATATAAAGCTCATTTAGTAGGAAAGGGTTATACTCAAACCTATAGGGTTGATTATGAAGAAACGTTCTCACCTATTGCTGACATTAGAGCTATTAGGGTTCTTATAGCTATAACGACGTTCTATGACTATGAGATATAGCAAATGGATGTCAAAACTGTCTTCTTAAATGGTTATCTTAATGAAGATAGTTATATGGTGTAACCTGAAGGTTTTATTGATCCTAAACATCCCAGAAAAGTATGCAAGCTTTAAAGATCCATTTATGGTCTTAAGCAAGCATCAAGAAGCTGGAATAAAAGATTTGATGAGAAAATCAAAAAGTTTAGATCTGCTCAAAAATCTTGATAAGCCATGTGTATATCAAAAGGCTAGTAGGAGTAATGTTACATTCTTCATCTTATATGTCGATGACATAATCATCATGAGAAATCACATTCAAAGTTTACAAAGTGTAAAGTCATATCTTGGAAAATGTTTCACCATGAAAGATTTAGGAAGCGGCATTTATTCTTGGAATCAAGATCTACCGAGATAGATTAAAGCAATTAATTGGACTGAGTCAATATGCTTACATGGATGAAATCTTGAAAGGTTCAAGATAGAATTATTCTTTAACGTGGTTTATATCTCCCATGCAAGAAAGATTTGACTTGAATAAAACACAAGGTGCTTCAACACCTGAAGAGGTGAAGAGTATGCAAAATATACCTTATGCTTCGGCTGTAGGTTCCATTATGTATATGGTTAGATGCACTAGACCTGATGTTGTGTTCACGCAATATATAACAAGCCGTTTTTCAACAGAATCCAAGAAAACCACACTGGACTTCTGTGAAAACCATTCTTAAGTATTTAAGAAATATTAAAGACATGATCTTGGTTTATGATGGAAATCATGAAGCTGAATTTAGAGTTGATTGCTATTGCAATGCTGGATTTGAGACTAATAGAGATGACATTAAGTCTTAGAAATGATACGTCTCCGTTTTGAACAAAGGCGCATTAGACTGGAAAAGCTCCAAGCAAAGTACTACTCCAATGTCTGCTACATAAGCTGAATAACATAGCTGCTTTAGAAGCTGCAATGGAAGCTGTTTAGTAATCAAGTCTGGTGCTTGGTTGATCTTCCTCCTAATTCGATGTCTGTTACATAAGCTGAATAACATAGCTGCTTTAGAAGCTGTTTGGATTGGGAAGTTTATTTCAGGGCTTGGTATAGTACCAACAATAAACGAACTGATTAAGATGTTTTGTGATAATTCAGCCGCACTTCTTAACGCCAACAAACCAAGGGTTCAGAGGGGCGCCAGACATTACCATAGAAGATACCATTAAGATCGCGAGTGTATTTAACTAAGCAAAATTAATCTTTTTAAAGTTCACACAGATGACAATCTAGCAGATCCTTTTACGAAGGCTTTATCTAAAGAAAAACTTACTCAACATG
>BQNB010213344.1:0-10067 GCA_026074375.1 Tanacetum coccineum
TGTTCTAGAAAGCTTATAAGAGGCTTAATCTAAATGTGAAAAGAAATCTAAGCTGATATTACTAGAGGTCAACTAAAAATGAAAATGAAAGATGCAAACTCAGGAAATAAGCCAAAGTTGTTAGGATATCATTTCATCACCAAAACACAAAAATAAGAAAAATAGATTTTAGAGAGAGAAAGTAAAAAAAAAGAAAAATGGTTACTTGTTCCACAAAAGAAAAATAAGAAGCAACACCCTCTCCACACTTGGAGAGGGCTTTAAATAGTTACAAGAAAGGACTATTCTTGTTGGCTTTGAGATGGGCCGGAACTAAACACAAATGGGCTTGAGCCCGACAACTAGGCCCAACTAGCTTAACTAAATTCCCGTAAACTACGATTTACTTATACAAGGCTCGGGAATATTTAATGACCATCACTTTAATAAATACACGGCTAACAACGACCACTACTTTCGACTGCCAATACCACCCACACTTCATGCTTTCAACATTAGCAATAAACCATCGCCACCACATTCACCCGCCATTGCCACCACTTTGCCCCCCATCACCACCACCACCACCACCATGACAACGAGAAACACCACTACAACATCTTTTATTTAACCCTAATGAACTATCATCTCTCATATGAGCCAACATGTGAGCCCGTCAACACCCATTATCTCTTCTAATATAATCCATCCTACTCAAACCACCATATATTTGCCACCCTTCATTGGAGATCTTTTATATTTGTCTCTGTTTGCCGCCAATGACCCTATCACACTTTATATAGCTGACGATAAACAAGTACCATAATCACCGTCCTCTCCATTGATGTCCTCTAAAGTTTGGTCCCTGCCATAATAGTCTATGTCTCTATAATGTCTATCACTAACTTTATTTCCGAATCGTTAACTTGTTGTGTATAGAAACAATTTTTAAATCATTAACTGTCGTCGCACTTTTGAATCGTCCATGTGGCGTGTTTCTTGTCAAAAGCTAAAATTTTGAAATAATTTGATGAAGAAGATGAAGTTATGTGAAATGACCAAATTACCCTCCACAAGCAAGTTAGCTCGTGTAAAATGACAATACCCATTGTATGTTAACAATACTGAGTTTTTACAGATAGTACATAAATAACTTTTAGCTTTTACTCTTCCTAAAACCACTTGTCAAAATAATAAGAGTTCTACAAAATTTGATTGCATAGCCATGTATATAACATAATAACAACTACAACTTTTAGCTTTTAAACTGGCTAACCTGTTTACTGACCAAACTGACAACGCGAGTAAATAAACATGTTCCCGAGTCATAAAACAGGTTACACATATTTTAAGAAATTAGATTATAGATTAGTTTCTTGACACTTTTAATAAACACGAGGAATCCAATTTGAGATTATAATAACCATGCAATCCAAACATATCAACCATAACCGGACTCGATTGCCACTATGGATGGAAATCAAATCGTGTTCGGTCTGACCTATTCAAGTTAGCGGGTCAACATCATTTCAACTCAAACATGACTCATTTATCAACCGTGTCAGGAAACTCAATACTAACTCGTACCTGTATAATATGTATGTGTGCCCCTTTATGACTCGAGTAACCTGTGTTAATTAAAAAGTTATGCTTGGTGGTAGGTTGATAAGTTAAGAATTAACTAGTTTAGGGATACATATTATAAACTAATTATAAAAAACTCATGAAAATATATATAACCTATGTAAAAATCAATATCAAAACACAAACACAATTCATCCTTAACAAACTAACTACACATCTTAAACTCACGCTTTATCATTTTCATTATATTTATTCCCGTGTAAACTTCAGAAAAATCAATAACAAAACACAAATCAATTCATTCTTAACGGGTAATGATCAAATAAAAATACAAACATTCGTGAGAACGTGAGAAGAAATTTGTTTTCCTTAAGTTTTCGAAAAATTTCAAAAAAATTCTACATGATCGGGTATGTTGGTGCATAAAACTTTTGTTTTGAAAGATTTCTAATTTTGAGTTTTTTTACGATTTTTTAACGCACAAAAAATAAAATTTTGATGCAAATTTTTTTTAACTTGTTATAGTGTGGTGCGCAATAAAATTTTGATGCAAAAAGTCGAAAGAAAGGGTACAAAAACGAATTTTTGATGCACAAAAAAACGATTTAATACACAAACGTTTTTTCATAAAAAAAAATTGGCAAAACTATTCACTTTTAGAAAAACTTCATTCACAATCTTTTTATGCACCAACATACCCGATCTTATGAAATGTTTTTGGATTTTTTGTAAACTTCTTTTTAAAAAAATCTTCTCACGAGTATATGTCTTTTTATTTTAACCTTAACCCATTCGTAACATAATAACTACATATATGAAACTCATGCTCATCATTTTCATTTTTCAATATTTATCCTCACGTGAACTTCAATAATAATCAATATTAACACAAAAATCCACTTAATCCTTCATAAACCGATTACACATTAATCTATTATACATTACGCGTACGAACGAAGTTGTTTTGGCATTAATGAAGTCGTTTAGTATTAACTGAGTTCATTTGGGTATGTTGAGCCATTTTTATTTTTGGGTTTTGTTTTTGGGTTGTTGTTGGATCCTTTTTATTTGTTGGCCCGGTTGTCTTTGCACTGATATAGAAGTGTGCTTAACATTCTTCTTTTTTGCTGGCATATAGGTGAATCATCTCTCTTTCTCACCCCCCCTAAATATACATACAGTGGTGCTTACGAATGATGGTTGTTTGGTGGTTTCGGTGTTTGTATTTCTTCCATATTTGGTGGTTTACAGATTAAGGGTATGTTTTTTGTTGTTGTTTATTTGTATAAGTTTCATCATGTTTTAGCCATGTAGGATTTTGGAAATGATGTGTTGCATGTGCTTTTTAGAGGTGGTTTTGGTTTTTTTAGCTGTTTGTATGTCGTGTTTGGAAGTGGTTTTCGTTTTTTAGGTGATTTGTTTAAGTTTATGCAGATTCATTCGGTGTTTCGGGTGCGAGGATTTTTGGGTTGGTGTTAAAAAATATTTTATTGGCGGTTTGTTAGAAATACGAAAAAGTATCGGTCACTACCAATATAGATAGTCGTAGCTTGTAGATTAAACATATGTTATGTTAGCAAGCTAACCGGGACAAAGATACACAGTAAGCCCATGACACAAGCCCATGGCCGGTTAAGCTAGAAGTATTTATACCCTCTCCACACATGGAGAGGGTGTTGGTTGTTTATTTGATTCACACACACTTAATCTAATATTGTCTTCTTTGTTTCTCTCTCTAAGTGTTCATCCAACCACATCTTTCTCTCTCTAAAACTCTCAACCGAATCCATCACAATTTGTGTTAAGATATTCTACAATTGGTATCAAGATCCATGGGGTGTTTGTGAAGGTTTCGTGTGCATTTTTCTACTCTTTTTGTTCTTATAGTTTGGTTTGGTTCGATCCATTCAAAAAGTTTTTACTTTTTGAGGGTTGAAAAACCATAAAGCTTTAAGCTTTACTCTTTATTTTACCTTTGTTTATGCTAGAAGTACAAGAAAATCTTTGAAAAACCATCAAAAACTTCATCTTTTTGAGTCTTTTTTGTTAGAAAAAGGGTTTTGTACCAAGAATCTTGATTTCAAATTTTTCGTGTCAAAAACGTTAAAGTTTATGTTTTAAGGTTTTACTAGTCTTAGATAGGTAAGAAGTACAAGAAAAATCGGGTAAAAACGTCAAAAAGTGAGTCTTTTAAAGATTTTTGATTTTTGAGTTTCGAAGTGTATTGGGCGATTTATACGTTTCCTATAGACGAATTATACGTTGTATTTTGTCAGGCGAAGTATACGTTTTGTCCCACAGGCGATTTATACGTATTTGTTCTATAGGCGATTTATACGTGTTGGTTCTATAGGCGATTTATACGTATTTGTTCTCTAGGCGATTTATACGTGTTGGTTCTATAGGCTATTTATACGTATTTGTTCTCTCGGTGATTTATACGTGTTGGTTCTATAGGCGAGTTATACGTGTTTGTTCTATAGGAGATTTATACGTATTTGTTCTGTAGGCGATTTATATGTGTTTGTTGATTTATACGCGACTTGCCAAGGGCGATTTATACGTTTGTGTTACCAAGGCTGATTTATACGTAATCTTTTGCAAGGGCGATTTAAACAAAGGCGAATTATACGTGTTCATTTCCAATGGAGATTTATACATTGTTTCTTAAGGAGATTTATACATAATTTGCTTGGATGATTTATACGCTTTACTTGGGAGAACTATACACTTTCATTAGGTGAATTATACGGTTGTTCTTCGATTTGTAAAATCCCATGAAAGCTTGATTTCCCGGTTTTATCAAGAATTGTAAAATCCTGTGTATTCCATAAGACTCAACTTCATTAATCAAACCTCACTTTCACAACAACCTCCAATCACTGTACGATCATTTAATCTTTTCACATTAAAGTGGATTCAGTTATTCCACTTGGACAAAAAATACTCTTGCGGAGTATATGATTCTCTCCGGTGCTGATAATCGTCCACCGATGTTGGACAAGGACTTGTATGATTCGTGGAAAAGTCGAATGGAACTTTACATGCAAAATAAAGAGCATGGAAGAATGATACTTGAATCAGTTGAAAATAGTCCACTCATTTGGCCTACAATTGAAGAGAATGGTGTGATCAGAACAAAGAAATATGCTGAATTATTTGATGCTGAGAAAATTCAAGCTGATTGTGATATGAAAACTACCAATATCATTCTTCAAGGTCTACCAGCTGATATCTATACACTTGTAAATCATCACAGAGTTGCTAAAGATTTATGGGAGAGAGTTCAATTACTGATGCAAAGCACTTCTTTGACTAAGCAGGAGAGAGAATGTAAGATGTATGATGCATTTGATAAGTTCACTCACATTAAGGGGGAAACACTTCACAAGTATTATTTGAGATTCACTCAACTGATTAATGATATGAACATCTACAACATGAAAATTGAGCAATTTTAAGTGAATACAAAGTTCTTAAATAGTCTTCCACAGGAAGTGAAGGATTTGTATATAACAAACTTTGATCAGCTCCATGCCTATCTTGAATAACACGAACTCCATGCAAATGAAGTCCGTCTTCTGCGTGAACGCAATCAAGATCCACTTGCATTTGTAGCAAATCAGTAGATGACACCACCACACTTTAACACTTATCAGTCTTCATACAACAATTCTCAGCTTCAACAACAGTTTTCACCATCTCAGTTTGGATTAATTCATCCCAATCAACATTACTCATCTACTTATCCATCACAACCTTAATTTAATCATTCATTCGTTCCATTATCATATCCATATCAGTCTCAAATGAATCATCAAACCTCATCTGTTCCACAAATTGCTTATCCATCACCTCAAGTTACTACACAACCAATGACTGAGTCACCTCTTATGGACTTAAGTTTTGTTGTTCCTGTATTCTCTCCAGGAGATGATCCAATTGCTTGTCTCAACAAAGCAATGGCCTTTCTAACTGTTGTAGCTTCGTCAAGGTTCCCTTCAACCAATAATCAACTTAGAACTTCCTTGAATCCAAGAAACCATGCCACTATTCAAGATGGCAGGGTCACAGTGCAACAAGTACAGGGGAGACAAGGTCAAAGTTATTCGGGTACTGGGTATAAGAGTAATGCTACTAGCTCTGGGGGGAAACAATACAAGCGGACAGGCAAGGGTTGTTAAATGCTACAACTGTCAAGGTGAATGACATATGGCTAGATAATGCACTCAGCCTAAGCGACCAAGGAATGCAGCATGGTATAAGGGGAAAGCAATGTTAGCTAAAGCTTAGAAAGCTGGACAAATTTTGGATGAAGAGCAACTCCCATTTCTTGCAGATCCAAGGGTTCCAGACGGTCAAGCTGTTCAGACAATCATTCCAAACACTGCTGCCTTTCAGACTGAGGATCTTGATACTTATGATTCTGATTGTGATGATATCTCGAATGCACAAGCGAAGCTCATGGCCAACATTTCCAACTATGGTTCTGACGTTATCTCAGAGGTACCTCCTTCTGACACCTATCTTAATGATATGGAAAATTAAAGTGTGCATGCAATGCAGGATTTTGAACAAACACCAGCTATGGATTTTACAGATAATGAGATACATAGTGATAGCAATAATGTCGTACTCTCAATATTTTCAAGAAACACAACAGGCAAATGTTCAAGATACTCATTTGCAGGCACAACAAGATTCAATGATTTTATATGTGATAGAACAAATGTCGAAACAAATGATTAATCATGTAAATAATTAGGAAAAGGCTAATAAGGAACAGAATAATGAATCTGTAACTGCTGAGCTAGAGATATATAAAGAACGAGTCAAAACATTTGAACAACGCCTTAATATCAATTTAAGTAGTCGTGAAAAGATGATTGATTCTCAAATGGATGATATGATTAGGGAGAAGCTTGCACTAAAAGAACAAGTTGACTCACTTGAGCAAAATATTTCAAAACAAATCAAAGAAAAGGAATGTTTATTACAAACATTCACGGTTTTCAAAAATGAATCCAAAGAAAAAGAAGATAAATATATGGAAAACAAAATTGATTTGGAAAAGAAGATAAAGAAACTTGATAATATTCTTTTTAAAGTGGGTCAATCTGCTCAAACAGTGCACATGTTAACTAAGCCACAAGCTTTCTATGATAATATACATAAACAAGCTCTAGGTTATCAACATCCGTTTCACCTTAAGAAAGCTCATCGGATTAAACCAACCTTGTATGATGGTATTGTTATGTCTGATAAACATGTTGTTATGCATGTGATTGATGATGAGGAAACATTAATTTTGGAAGAAGAGAGTCGATCAAAAATGTCTGAAAAAGCAAAGGATCCAGAGGTTGTTAATAAAAATATTTCTCATAAACCTATTGATTATGAAATTTTAAATAGACTAACTAACGATTTTGGGAAACGTTTTACTCCACAACAAGAATTGTCGGCTGAACAAGCTTTCTGGTTGCGTATGTCCGATCCTACCACTAAACCTTCTGATGCATTACCTGTCAAAATCGAAGCTCCTAAGGAACTTCCTAAGATAATCTTGGTGAATGAAAGCCTTAAAAAGCTTAAATTCCACCTTGCTAAGTTTGACAATGTGGTAAAGATAAGGACTACACATGATGCTCGTACAGAAGGTGAATAGGGGTTTGAACATACAAAAGTTGTGTTTAACAATGAAATTATTCCATTTCTAAAATCTTTAAAAGACATCTTCAATGTGTTTGATAGAGATCTTCTAAATGAAATAATGGAAGTAAAGACAGTTTTTGACCAAATGGACGCTGTTGTTCAACAGTCTTCAGTCGACAAACAATGTTTGGAAATTGCTAAAAAAGAATTACTTTTGGAAAATGATCGACTCTTACAACAAATCATGTCTCAAGATGTTCTTTTAACTGTGATGAATTATATGTCTTTGATTGGTGAATCTGTGAATATGGATGGAAAGAGAAAAGAATCTTGTAATCTTGAGGCCGAGCTTTTGAAATCACAAAATGCGTTTAATGATCTATTGAAAAGTTACTCACAACTTGAAAAACATTGTATTTCTCTTGAATGCTCAATACAACTCAATCAAGAAATTTTTCAAAAACGTGAATCTTGTGATAATCAAAATGCTCTTGAAATTCCAAATTTTTTTGAAAATAATGATTTGAAAGCTTAGTTTCAAGACAAAGACAGTACCATTTGTAAGTTGAAGGATATTATAAAATCATTGATAGAAAAGTCCAAGGATGAGAATGTCAAGTATGATTATTATGAAATAGAGACAAAAAAATGTGGAACTGGTGAATAGTGTGGCAAAATTGCTTTCGGAAAATGAGCGTCTTTGTAATGAAATTAATCATGTTAAACAGGTTTTTAAAGAGCAGTTTGACTCAATTAAAAAGACACGTGTTCGTTCTAAAGAACAGAGTGACTCTCTAATTGATAAACTGAACTTCAAATCTACAAAGAATGAGGATTTAAAAGCTCAAATTCAAGATAAGGTTTTTGTGATAACATCATTGAAAAACGATTTACAAAAATTAAAAGGAAAAGAAATTGTTGATATTGCTGCACAAATACCATCTGCCACCACCATTGTTCCAGGAATGTTTAAGCTAGATTTAGAACCTTTGGCTCCTAGTTTATTGCAAAATAGGGAAGCTCACTTAGAATATTGATATGTGTGAAAACACATATCCGTTTTATATCAAAAATGGCCCTAAAAAGACAAAATTGTACTTTAAATGCTTGAATATTGCTTGTTTTGTCTTTGTGATTGTGTAGGTACGGATATTGCAAAAATCTCAAGAAAACGGTCAAAACCGGACAATCACGGACACGGGAACGGAATTGAGAGTGCAAAAGCCGGGAGAATGCTATCAAAAGGTCAACAAAAGTCAACCTTTGGTCAACCAAAGTAAACCCACAAAAAGACAAAACCCAAAAATACCAAATTAGTCCCTCAAAGTTAACCAAATTCATAAAAAGTCCCTAAGCCCTAACGGTGTTATCTCTTAACACTATAAGAGATAACACTCGTTATCTTTTTTATAAACCAAACCAACCCCGTGGCCCAAACCCCTTTATAAGGCCAAAAGTTAAACGATTATAACCCCAGGTCAAAGCATAGTCAAACTCCCACTCCTTTTGTAAAAGTAAAACGTGGGAAAAATTGTTACTACTGTTCACCCATCTTCAACCTTTTACCCAACGTCGCAATCATAGGGTAAATTTCAATTCACAACATGGCAAGCTAATTCAAGTGGCTAAGTACAACATAGCAGGGATAAACATCACATAAGCCCTCTTATTGGCCAATACCCAAAAGGGAATGACACACGTATAATGAAGGAAACACACCAAGGGCTAGATTTTTGCACTAAAAGGCTTGAAAAAGAAGCACAATGGCTCTGACACACGGAATGCCACGTTGGCAATCCGCGTGCTCACCAAAGTGATCCAACGGCTTAAGATAGAGATCTAATGATTGAAATTTATTCAAGGGCCAAGATCAAGAGAAGAAGAGCAAGGCAAGAGACCTAGAAGCTTCTCTGAGGGCTATAAATACAAGTCGTCGCTCACACACAAAAAGGATCTTGATATATATATCTAGTTTTTAAGCTTTTTAAAAATTTGGCTTATGTAATTTTTAGCTTTTAAACTTTAGCTTATGTAATTTTCAAATTCAGTTATTGTAATTCATTTTCAAAAGATTGTAATCAATTTTCAAGTTAATGAAATCTAGTGTTCTTTTATTCAATCTATCATAAGCTCTTATCATTTTCAAATGTTTTCAGTTACTGTTTCAAAAGCTCCTAATAAGCTCATATAAGATCTTTGAGTCTCTAAGCTCAAATTGAGCTATTAATAAGCTCTTAATATACTTAAACTAATGAAATCAGTTTTAATACCTTTGCTTATGGATTTTGAGCTTTTGGGTGATAAGTTTACAATGGAAGAGCTTATGGGACCTTACTAGCTTATCCTTGTGATAAGCTAGAGCTGTTGAAAGCTCTTTTGAGCACCATTGCCTTTGTTTAGCTAAGGCTTTTGTAAGTTTCCTTAAATTTTCAAGTATCTTCGCTTTAATTTTGCATATGCTTATATTCTGCTTATAGTCTAGCTTATTTGTGCTTAATTCTATCTCATAGTACTTATTGATCATGTTTTATCATCTGTTTTTAGCTTTAGTAGTGTAAATCTTAGTTTTTTACTTTTTGTCTTATAAATCAATAAAAACCAAAAAAATATTAGCATAGTTCTTAGTTCTTTGTCTCTGGCTTATTTGCTTATTAATATAAGATCATTAGGATTGTCATAAGATATTTGTTATCTGGTATTGAAGTTTTGATCATCAAATCTATAGTTGATAGACTGAATTGGATTTTAAGTTGTTTAAAGGAGGGTTTGGCATAACAGTATTAACCACAAGTTAATACTGTTAGTGGTCAATTGGTCTTGAGAAATTTGATTTGATCTCTCATTTAAGTCTG
>BQNB010213350.1:0-10067 GCA_026074375.1 Tanacetum coccineum
TTAACTAAGAGTGGTTAGTGAGCCCTTTTTCATTTTAAGCTCATTAATCCTTATTACAATACTAATAAATGTAAACCATAACTAAAACTATAATAAAATAAATAAGACCAGTTAATGTCCAATAATGACACTTTATAATCTTAACAAAATCATTTGAATACACATTCAAAGTTTTCTTTTCCACCAAAAAGCTCCCCCTACACATGTGCATCATATTATGAAAGAGTTTTGCACATGAGGGGTCGAGAACGCACTTATTCTTAAAGATCTTATCCGAATTAAGCAATATTGATCATATTTTAATCACTATTCTTCCCTTCAAAAATTGCATATGAGGATGTAATTTTTTATTATACAAGTGAATTAAAATACAATTGAATGTACGTTAACTCAGTTGTAGAATGAAAGCTCATGGGGAGGATTATGTGGCATGAAAAATGAACTTATATTTTTTTTTCTGAAATATTTATACTCCCCCTTAAAGATAGATTAGATTGAAAACTTAGAGAAGGGAGTTTGTTGAGTATACAATTTTGAATGATTTTGAATTTATCTTTTGAAAATATCTTGAAAAATTATGTTCAGCAAGAAAACATTTTTATTATATATGTTGAATTATCTTTTCTTTGATAGTTCTCTTAAGCATTCAAAACTTGGAATGTTTGTATGATTTTGCTGAAGACCAAGAAGTTATGAATTTCTCGTTGTTAAGGAATAATCCACATAAATGTACACTTTCCTTTATTTGAAGTTCGAGTCCTAAGCTGACATTTACTTAGAAGTCGTAGAAAATTTGAGAAAAATACATGTTTCAAAATATATAAAAACTCTCGCTCGAAATTTATACACTCCCGTGTAATTTTTGAAAGACATTTCTAGGGAAGTAAATATTATCGATTCCAAGAGACATGTCGAAGAAGAATATTTTTGGTATTTTTGAATATTTTTTTTTGATTTTGTATTTTTCTTGTATAGGTTTTATAATTTTGTATTTTGCTTTTCTGATACATATATACGAAGTGTTACTGTGATTTTGCAAGACGTTCAAGCTCTTGTTGAGATAAACTACACATACCAAGGCTATGAACCAAGCAATCAAACCTTTCCTTTGGAAGGGCTTTGGTGAATATGTCGGCCAATTGGTAGTCGGTCTTTACAAAATACAGTTCAATCATACCCTTTTCTACGTGCTCTTTGACGAAATGGTAGTGGACAATGATGTGTTTAGTTCTTGAGTGTTAGACCGGGTTGTAGGATATGGCTATGACTGACTTTGAACCATAATAGATTGGAATTTGGTCAAAGTGAAAGAAATAATCCATTAATCGTGATTTCATAAAATATAAAACCTTTGTGTGTTCACAAAATGTTTTTCTAGAACACATTAAGTGGATTTTACATAACAAAATGTTTTTGTTGGTGACTAAATTGTTATATCATGGCGAATGACGACTCAAAGTTTCCGATGCAAGACACATGCTCATATCCATACCACAGTATCTGAAGTAATCAAGAAAGTTTTCATACAAGGCTTCCGCACAATCTCTGAGAATCAATGTCTTCTTCAAATTCTAAAAGTTACAATGATTGGAAGAAGAGACATCATCAAAGCTTTCAAAGATTCCAACAGATATGAGCATGTGAGACTAAAGATCAGCGTATGGCAAAGTCTAAGTGAAAGGAGATCACAAAGTAATTCAAAGAAGTAAAGCTTAAACAAGTCAAAGATCAAGATCAAGTCATCACATCAAATTCTGAAGATCATGATCAAGGTGTTAACCTTTGAATTACCAAAGCACAACAAGTGAAGTACCCCATCAACATCGAGCTAAAGAGACAAGGTCGAGTGAACTTCTCATGACCTCATCTAGGGGGAGATTGTTAGGTTCACCTAAATGGACCCAAACAAAGAAGCTTCGGTCACTCGAAGTTACAAGACAAAAGTCTAGCTCGAAAGACTATGTTATTTAATGTTTATTATGTATAAGGGCCAAGATGTAAAAAGCCCAAAAAGAAAGCCCTCAAAGGCAAATCCTTATTAGTATAAATAGTCCTAGTTTAGTCAAAATTAGGTTAGCTACTTCATTTTATATTTTTCATCTTTTAGAGTTTGGTAGCCACTTTTTGTTTCATTTTCAATCAAAAGTTCTTCATTGTTTAAATCTTTTGTGCCATTGATCTTGTGCTTCATACATGGAATGATCTAGGGATCCTACAGTACGCGACCCTAAAGATCCTTGGTCCTTAAAAGAGGAGATACTATTAGAGGATGCCATTATGGCTAACATAAGCCGTGCCGAAAAGAAGAAGAAGTGCCAGGTGGTGTGCCATACCCATGGGGTCGGTTCTTCCCACCATGCCAGATCTGATAGCGTCCTAGTATCAGTGCCTACCATTGCTCCTCAAGGTCTTGCTATCCTGCTAGCGGATGCTGCTACGCAGACTGAGATATCTGAAGATGAGGAATCTCCGAGGCTGCTTAGATCCAAGTCCTTACCACTTATGTATAATTTAGATTGGCCATAGTACTGTCTGTGGTACTTAGACAACATTTTTGTTTGTAATATATCTACGGATATCCGTGGTTAAAAATGTTTGTAATTTATCATCTCCTGATATATTTTGTTTATAATCGCACTTGTAGTGTCTTACATGCTCCGTGGGAGTCTTTTCTTATATACCTAACATCTTAGGTATACGTAAAGTAAGAATGCAGAATCCGTGGCCGCTGGGGTTGCAACCCTCTTATGTGGCAAGCCTATTATAAGGATGCTTAGCCTATAATTATCCAGAGATAGTAATGAATGACAATTAATATGAATTAAAGAAAAAGAGAGATTTACTTAAAAAAGGTTTAACTTTTCATATAAAGAAGGCGCTGGGTTAGCTAGACCAAGCGTTGTTTTATTCATGCCCTAAAAAAGGAAAAAAAATACATGGATTGCTTTATTACGAGTCCTAATTGTAGTGCGAATTTATCCATGCATGAGCCGTGGCTCAAAGGTAACACTTTTTTAGATTAGTGATGTTCTACGTCCTTGGGAGTACCATCCCGTCTGTAGATCTTAGCTTGTATTCTCCATCTCCCAGTGCTTTCGTTACCTCATAAGGTCCTTCCGACTTCGGACCAAGCTTCCCTTCGTCTACGGCATGACTAGCGTCATTACTACGTCATTACAAAGTCTCCTGGCTTGAAAGTAACACCACGGACCCTAGCATTGAAATACTTTGTCATTTTCAATTTGGCCTTGGCTTCCCGAATTGCTGCGTGTTCACGCTGTCCTTCTAGTAAATCCAAATTTAGCCGTAGCTCTTCATCATTGTGTATGGCGTCTACTACCGCGATGCGGTACGTTGGCATTCCAATTTTCACGGGTATGACAGCTTCTGTTCCATAGGTCAAGGAGAAAGGGGTATCACCATGGCTCGACTTAATCATCATACGATGGGCCTAAAGGATATGGGGAAGTTCTTCTATCTAATTCTTGTTTCCTTTGCCTAGGCGGGCCTTGATTCCTTTACCCAAGCTCCTGTTTGCCCTCTCCACGAGTCCATTAGACTGTGGATGTTTTATTGAGGTGAATCGTTGTGTGATGTTTAACTTTTCACACCAATCCTTGAACGGTTTATCGCTGAACTGTTTACCGTTATCCGAGACTATTTCTCTCAGAAAGCCAAAGTGGCACACTATGTTATCCCACACGAACTTCTTCACTCGACTACCAGTGATTTTCGCCACAGCTTTCGTCTCTATCCACTTTGTAAAATAGTCCATAGCGACTATTAAAAATTTGACTTTTCTTGGTCCCTCCGAGAAAGGACTAGCGATGTCAATTCCCCACTTGTAGAATGGCCATGGAGCCGTGATGGGAGTCAGTGGCTGTTGGGGGTTTCTCGGCTCGAGGCGGTGTATTTAATAATCATTACATTTACGTATCATATCCCGTGCATCTCGATGCATGGTTGGCCAATAATATCCTAGCCGCATGGCTTTGGCCACCACAGACCGTGGTCCTGCATGCATACTGCATGACCCCTCATGAATTTCTCGGATCACATAATCCACTTGGAGTGGTCCAACACACCTTAACCATGGATTTAGGAATGACCGTCTGTAAAGAACCCCTTCTAACAATTCGTATTGTCTAGCCTTGATACAGAGTTTGCTTGCCTCCTTTCTATCGTCTAGAAGGGTCCCATTTTTCAAATATTCTACTATTTGTGTCATCCGTGTTGGTCCCTCTTCCTCTACCACTGTAGCCACTTCCTCCACTTGTATGGATTTCTCTTTAAGTACTTCGACCAAGACCTGTTTTGATAAGTGCGTAAAGCTTGTTGACGCAATCTTGCTCAAGGCATCTGTTTTCTTGTTTTTACTTCTTGGGACTTGGCTTATGGAGAAGTTAGCCAAGCCGCTGATCAGGCTTTTGGCCTTCTCAAGGTACTTGATCATATTTTCTTCTTTGGCGACGTATGTCCCTTAGACTTGATTTGCCACCAGTTTAGAATCTACACTTACGTGCATATTGCTCTCTCCCATCTGGATTGCTATCCGTAGGCCAGCTATTAGTGCCTCATACTCTGCCTCGTTGTTAGAAGCAGTAAACTGAAACCTTAGCGCGTAGGTAAACTCCATTCCCTCTGGGCTTATCAATATTAGGCCAGCACCCGATCCATCCACACATGATGATGGAGCTTTGTCCATTGACATATCTGGTAGAGCTTCGTCCGGCTTCTCTACAAGGAAATCTGCTAGGGTCTGTCCTTTCACGGATGTCCTTGGCCGGTATGTGATATTGTGTTCTCCCAGCATGACGCTTTATTTTTGTAATCGCCCAGCTACATCGAGGCATGATATTATTTGTTTGATGGGTTGGTCGGTGATAACTACGATAGTGTACGCTTAGAAATATCTTCATAGCCTTTTGGCTGCGAAAACCAGTGCTAAGACTAGCTTTTCTGTTGGGGTATAGTTTAGCTCGGGACCCTGCAGTGCGCGGCTTACAAAATAGACTAGCGTCTGAAGATTCTCCCTTTCAGTCATTAGGACCGCACTAATAGCTTCGCGAGAGGCGAACATGTATACAATCAATTCCTCCTTTGGTTTGGGTGCTACCAACATGGGTAGTTCCGACAAGTGTTGCTTCAGCTGCTTAAAGGCCTGTTTCACTTTTGGTGTCTAATGAAAGTCACTCTTCTTGATGCATTTCTTCAAAGTTTTGAATAGCGGCAAGGATTTTTCCGCCGACTTAGAGAGGAATCGGTTCAGACTAGCCAACTTTCCATTGAGGCTCTGGACCTCTTTGATTGTCCGTGGGGACGAGATTCGTAGCATGACTTTTGTTTTGTCTAGGCACGGTTTTATCCCTTCCAGGGTAATCCTCTACCCTGAGAACATTCCTTCCACCGCCCTAAACGTACATTTTTGGGATTGAGCTTTATATTGATTTTTCGTAATGTACGGAATGTTTCATCAATATCTCTTAGCATCTCTGTCTCTGTGTGGCTCTTAATAACCAAGTCGTCGACGTACACTTCTATGTTCTAACCAACTTGGCTGTCAAAAGCTTTGTATACCAGCCGCTGGTATGTGGCGCTGGCGTTCTTGAGGCCGAAGGGCATTTTGGTATAGCAATATACTCTATGGCTGGCGTGGAAACACTTAAAGGGGTAACTGCAGAGGGATTCCACTTTCTAATCAATTTGTGGGATGGGGTAACAATCCTACAGACATGCCTTGTTTAGATCCATGAAATCCACGCACATCCTCCAGCTACCGTCATGCTTCTTTACCATGACTGGGTTGGATAGCCAAGCGTGATAATAAATTTCTCTCATGATTCCCGCCTCTACTAGTTTCTGTACCTCTGCCTGGATGGCTTTGGCATGTTCCATGGCCTGGCCCCTTTTCTTCTATCGGACAGAAAAATATCATTCCCGAATGTTGAGCCGATCTTTAGCTATTGATCGCGGTACTCCCGTTATGTCGGACGGCTGCCATGCGAATGTGTCCAAGTTTTTCTTAAGGACCGAGCATAGTTTTGTTCATCCTTTTGCTGATAGCGTTCCTTCGATTGCCACATCTTGATTCGGGAAATTTTGATGTAGAGCTACTTTGAAATTTTTATGACGGACTTCAGCCTCTTTGAGGATCTCCTTAGACGATGTGGTCACCTTGGTGCACTCAGCGGGTATCAAAATAGTGCTACGGATAATGACTATTCCTCTGTCATCCGGGAACTTAAGCATTCCATGGGCTGTGGATGGTACTGCTTGGATTTCTCTTATTCCAGGTCTTCCAATGATACCATTGTACGGTGATAGTGACCTCACGATCATGAAATTCATCCATGCTTTTGTAGAATGTTCTGCATCTCCTATTGTTACCAAGAGCCTAAGTTGTCCCAGTGGCCATATAGTTTCTCCACTAAACCCGGTTAACGATGTCGTTGTCGGGACCATTTAGCTCTTGATTTACGTCCGGAGTCGGTTAAAGTAGTGCTCGTAGAGCACTTTCGTTGAGGAGCCCCCTTCTACATACATGCCGTGAACCATGTGCCCGCCAATTTCTGCTTTTATAACAAGCGGACCTTCTGTCCCACTATTGGTTGTTAGTGGTGGGAATGTAATTTCGCTGATACGGGCAAAGCTTTGAGTCACTTTCTGTCTTGTCATTCTATGCCACGGTTGTACCATATAGATTGCCATGGACTTGTCTTTAGCCGGGACGTCCTTCTTCCTAACCTTCGGTTGTTCTCTACCTTGCTTGATTTCTTTAATTAAATGCGAAAGATTGGCTGCTCGCACCAATTCTTTGATTTTCTTTTTTAACTGCATATATTCGTCCGTGCTATGGCCTTTGTCATTGTGGAAGTCGCAAAACTTGTTGTTGCTTCTCTTGTCTACCGGGGTTACCATGGGTGGTGGTGGTTTGAACTTTCCTACTTCGGTCGCGAAGATTTCTTTGGGTGTTCTGGTAAGGAGGGTAAACCTGTTAGACCCCCGTCCTTCCCTTGGCTGACCTCGGAAGTCCGATTTCCTCTCTGAACCATGCCGCTTGGACTGGTCTTGGGGTTTCCACGAGGTGTGACCTATCTTTTTGGAAGCGGCAGCAGTTTCTCCTCGTATGAAGGCGGTGGTGACTATCATCATTTCTTACATGGTCTTTGGAACTTGTTCGTTGAGGCGCTTTGTCAATTCAAGGTTGTTAACCCCGTGCATGAATCCAGAGATTCGCATGCATTCAGGGGCTCCCCTCATGCATCCAGTTTCAACCTTGAATAGCTTTATCTCAATAGTCTCTCCATCCCTTTGCTTGATATTATGGATTTCCACTAGATCTTTGACGTACTTCTTTTGCTGCATAAAATATGCTAAGAAGGCCGCTTTGAGATCCTTGTATCTGTCTATGCTTTCCAGAGGGAGCTCATCAAACCATATTATCGTGGTCCCTATTAGGGTAGAATTGAACATATGACACCATGTAGGCATTGCCCAGCGTTCCACCCATGCTGCGGCTTGGAAAATTTTCATCTAATCTTCTGGATCTCCTGTTCCGTCATAGGTTTTCATGTTGTTAGGCATTCTTGTTTTTTGCAAACTTTTGAAATTGCAGATTCGAGGTGTGAATGGATTCACCTCTTCACATGACCAGGGTACTGCTAAATCTTCTTCATCTGTAGGCTTGCGCCTTTTTTGAATTTGACTTCTAGTGTCCTCCATCGCTGGTGCCACTTTTCGACACGCGAGATAACGGGGATTCACTTTCCCTCCCTTTTTTCATGCTATGGGAGCGGTCCCTGTCACGAGAGTGATATCTATGTCTGGCAAAAGAGCAGGTATTACCATATGATTCTTCGATGCTGCAGGAGCGGTCTCTGCTTCAAGGGTGATCTCTACTATAAGAATGATCCCTATAGTTTGCCATTTCTGGCCCGGACTTAGTTGTGCTTGGCGAATAAGTATCGCTAAGTCACTCAAATGCGCTCTTCCTTCGATGACCTAGCCGGCCAAACATGTTTCCATCGTTTCTTCTCAATTGATCCCGCATCTTGGGCCTTTCTGACGGGTTACGGTACATTGCTTCTTAAGCGATCCCGCATCTTGGGCCTTTCTTTGGCTTTTCTTAGAACTTTCTCCAAAGTCAAGCCTAGTATGGACTTCTTTTTGCTTGTTACGGCGAATCTTATCCATAATGACCGGAAATATATCCTCGTAATGCTTTTCACAGAAGTCTAGGATGTTAATCCTAGGTGCGGCATCCGCTTCCTTCGGTGTCTTTTCTTTTGTTACAGCTTTCGTGATAGTGGTCACAATGGGGGTTGTGTTAGCTTTTGCGTATTTTTCTGAGAGTAATTCCTAGTGTTGGGTCCCACGGATGGCGCCAACTTGTTGATACAGAAGTTAGGTCGGGTCTTGTTTAGTTCGAATAGGCAACTATTCGGGTATGTCGCACCTTGTTCTGGTATCAAGTGAACTTTAAAGAACCCTGCACAAGGAATGAAACATCGTTAACCTTATCGTGGGAGCGGATCCCACGATTAGACTCTGGCGTGATAGTAAGTATATAGCCTTGGGGAGTAATCGAATGTAATTAGGATTTTTTGTAAGATAGCTGTATTGATGACAATTACGTTCCTTTTATAGGCTAAATAACCCTTAGGGTTTCCATATCTTTTGGCCCAAGACACGTTCGATATATCGAAGATTCAAAATTATCCTAACCTATTTAAATAACTAGAGTATATCTCTTATTTAATTAGGTTATCCCTTTCTAACAATAGCTCGTAAAGATATCGCGGCCACGAACCATATGCTGGCAGTCGCGACCCGCATGTCCAAATGGTCGTGATGGCGATGTGTAGGCCGTAGGCCCATCGCTAACTACCAAGCCCATAATAGTATGAATGGGCAGGGCCAGTCCATACTATACGTCATCAAGAAGTATATGCCATTCCATGGGATGACACAAAAACGGACATCCCCTATGTTAGAGTGTCGTTGTTTGTAGATACAAATATTGTTGGAAAACATGTATACTTTTATTAAAAATAAAAGTATGAATGGGCAGGGCCAGTCCATACTATACGTCATCGAGAAGTATATGCCATTCCATGGGATGACACAAAAACGGACATCCCCTATGTTAGAGTGTCGTTGTTTGTAGATACAAATATTGTTGGAAAACATGTATACTTTTATTAAAAATAATCAGATTACAATATCAATAATAAAATTAACACAAAATAAATAACACAAAATAAAACAGACAGAATGGGGTAAACTCAGAAGACAGACACTATGTAATGATAAAAATAAAGCAGTAAAGGTCGTGGAACAAGGATTGTGTTTAACACGATTCCCTTAAAAGAGATTCGCCGTCTGTTTCTCAAGGTACAACGTCCAAAGCTGTTGTACAACCGGACCTGACAAACTTGCCTGAAAAATCACGAAAGCAATGTGTGTTTTTGATCGAAGGGTATGCTGGAATTCGTTAGCTCAGAAGCTGCGTTTTTGGATGATCTAAAACGAATGAGACTATGCCTCTATTTATGATGAAAACGTTGTCTTGTTTTTCAAGATAAATATTTGCCATCAATAAGACAAATCTGTTATACAAAAACGAGATTTGCTGAATAAAACAAATCAGTTATAAATAAACTGAGATTTGCATATATTCTAAATACACAGAATTATTCTGTTTAACTTTTTCAATAAGTTTTAAATCTATCCCTAAAATATATTTTCAATAACTGGAAAAAAATAAACCGAATCAGTAGCAAAAACTTTCACACGTAGGCGAAGTTTCGAAGCTGCATTCGTGTCCATAGGTTACGCGGGCTCGCATGAAGGTGTGGGAGCATAAACCAACAAAGAGATTTGAAGTTTAGGCATGGGAGCATAAACCAACAAAGGCATAAACCAACAAAGAGATTTGAAGTCCAATAATAAGATTTCAATATAAACACATCTCCATTTCCCTTCTTAGGCGATGTGGGATGTTTTTATGTTTTCCAGATAGACATGATATCTCATTCATTTTAACTCTGTTTTGGACATACTTTAGC
>BQNB010213351.1:0-10067 GCA_026074375.1 Tanacetum coccineum
ATGCAAGTAATGTAATAAAGAAAAAAATTTCCCTGTATAATTATGATCATAGTAAAATAGATTTTGCATTTGATGAAAATTCTTGGGTTGTTATAGTTTCCACCCCTTACAGGAATCTCGTCCCGAGATTTAGTTGAAAGTTATAGTGATATTATTTAGGAATAGATGTAGGTACTGGGCATGAATTTGATTTTTATGTTAGGCTAATCAAGGTTAGAAGTCCACGTGTGTGATGCATTTATAATTATGTTGCGCACCATAATTATAATTACCTCATTTCACACATCTACTTATTTTCAAGATCACACCTTTTGATGACAGCTAATAGAATTTCTCTAGATCCTAATAGAATCTGAGTGGATGAAATACTTTGATTTACAAAACCTATGGGTTATGGGCCTACCACGCTTTTGGTTCACTACTCTGATCGTAAAGAATCACTATTTAAAAGCCAACATCGAATAAGAATGCTATCACAAGTCTTTGTCAAAATTTTCATACCTAGTGGTATTGAAATCATTTGACATTGTATAGATTCTTGTGTGTTTCTTTGTTATTACGCTGCAGAATATAATAGAGAGTTTTTAGAATACGAAGATCATGGAATGAGTGATGTCAAAGAATGATTATGAATTTGTAAGAGAGTTGCTAATCACGTGAGATACAGATTTTGAAATGAACAGATGATGAAGGTAATAATTATAATGATTAAGGAATTGTTTGTACAAACGGATTGAAAGAAACTTGTTTGTACGTATGTTATTTACTTAAGCCTACTTATTTATAATTTCTCACTTACAAAAAGAAGCGTTCAACTCCTTGTAACTGAGAATTTTTAAATTCATAGTTCGGAGATTTATAATTTTCGTATTCTAATAGAGAAATGACCTAATTCATTTTAATAAGATGATCATAAATCGTCTTACCTAAGCATAAAAACATGATGTGTAGAAAATGATATGATCATGAATTGATTGTACTGACGCCCATATAATCGAGGATGAAAATTTATGTTGCAAAGGTATGAGGGGAGTATTCAGAGTTTAAACATAATAGAATCGATGGAATTGACAAATAATGTCGAGTTTTGATATCATCAGATAACAAGATGTAACGGAATCATCACTTTATTATTTCATGGATAGCTTTACATATGAAACTCTAAAAAGAGTTGATACTTATGCTACGTATCTCGTAATAAAATTCTAGACAAAAGTAACAAACGACAAGGATTGTAGCTTGGTGTTTGGGGTTTATGAAGTGGGTTTCAGATGATCCTTCATATGTAACTGGTGGCGAACCTAAGTATCCTCAAGAGTTGTTTTTAGCGGTTGATCTTTTGTCTCTGCAATTTCTGGTCAGATGACCCACTTTGTTGCAAGTTCGACACTTGACAGTGCAAACTCCTGTGTGATGTAGGGTGCATCTTGTATATAAAGGAAGGTTTCCATTATACCCATTGGTGGCAGTATAAGTCCTGAAGGTTTCTTGCTTCCTGTTCTGCTGCTGGTGGTGATCATTGTTATGATTGTTATTGTTATAGTTATTCTGATAGTTGTTGTTGATGATGTTTCCCTTATCCTCAAGCTTTCGTTTACGATCATTAGCTTCTTGCACATAATCATGCTTTATTATCTGATCCATTAACCTCTGGGCTATGTTGATGGCTTCCTCCAAAGTTTGAGGCTTCGAGGCAGTAACATTTCCTTCAATACTTCTAGGTAATCCATTGATGAAGACTTCCATAAGTTTCTCGGAGTTTGGTACCATGTTTGGGCATAAGACGGCTAATTCTTGAAATCTCCTAATGTAAGTCTTTAGATCATTTCCTTTCACAACCAAGTTGTAAAATTCATCTTCCATCTTCTTGACTTCAATTCGAGGGCAATACTTATTGGTTAAGAGTCTTTTCAATTCGATCCAAGTGATCTTATTGGCTTGTTCTATTCCGATAAGTTGGGCGTATGCATTCCACCAAGACAAGGCATCATCGGTTAGAGTTACTAGTAGCAAATGTCACTCTGTCTTCCTCGGCACACTTGCTATGAGAAAATACTGATTTGGTACGTTCAAACTAGCGGATGAGGTCAATAGCTCCTTCTGTACCATTGAAGTAGAAAGGTTGATAGCTAATGAACTCTTTATAGTTTACTGTTTTTGCTACAGTAGTTCTAGTAGGTTCGGTGTTCCTATTGGGATTACTAGCACTTGCCATTGATACATCTTGTGCTTTCAGAGCTGAGGAAATGCCATCATTAATTAGTTGCTGGATGACAGCTAAAGTTATGGCTGGTGTTTTAGATGTTGACGTCCTTTTTAGAGGCATTCTATTAACAGAGGATAAGACGTAGTAAAAATGATATCATAAGTTTTGAAAAGTAATAAAAGAGAATGTGATGCTTAAAATGCTTAAAGAGTAATGCTTATTTTTGAATTTTAAGCACTTAGAGGTTATGGTATGATTCATAATGATGATAAACGGAGATAATGATGCAAATGATGGAGATGATGATGAAAGAGAGATAAGCTGGAAATAAGGTACGTAACGGAATTACCTTTATAAATAACTTGCCTTTTTACTATACATAGTCAAGATTTGACAAGCATTTTTATTTATACCACACATCCCGTGGCTAGGATAAAGTTATAACTAGTCTAAGAGTTTGTTGATTTTGAATTGGTAGATGACATCCTAAAGATCTTCCTGATCCGTTTGGTGT
Source organism: Tanacetum coccineum (assembly GCA_026074375.1). NCBI lineage: Eukaryota > Viridiplantae > Streptophyta > Magnoliopsida > Asterales > Asteraceae > Tanacetum > Tanacetum coccineum. Next base: position 2,721 of record BQNB010213351.1, read on the forward strand.
CGAGCTTGGATTTTCTCAATGATTTGTTCAAGATCAGAAATTTTGTAGTGACCAAAGGCAATCTTATCCTTTTGCCCTAACCGCTTCTTTTGAAGTCTGATAATCTGAGTGTGGATTCTTTTAAGTTCGGTCTTTAGTTCGTTACCATTAGTACGCTCTTCTTCCATTTTCTCAATGCGGTGAAGAGAGAGTTTATCTAAGTAATTCAAAATATCTTCAAAGATGTTTCAGATACATCTTAGTTGAACATTTTCCTATTTCAAATATCTAAGGTGGGGTAGGAATATAAACTGAGGAAGATGGTGATACCAAATTACGGGTTTGATTCCAAGATTAATTAGATAACGTAGTTGAGGAAGAAGATGAGGAAAAGATTCGCTTCTTAGGTGGTAATAGTTCTTCAGGAACAAAGAAATATCGAGGATCAAATAGAAATGATGGTGGTCATATCGGAGATGGAGTCAAAATAGCTGGTGAAGTAATAGGATCTGGTGATGAAATAGGTAATTCCTTAGCATAAAATGCTTGTACGTCTTCAAATATGGATTATTGTAGAGAGATGAAAATACTGGTGGGATCATATTATCAGTAGAGTTTTCCGAAGAGTTAAAAGATATGCTTTATGCTGAAGCTAGTAAATAATTCGGTGAGACTAAAGTATAGTTAAGAATATTCATAGAGGAAAAAACATCCTTAATATCAGAAGTAGAGCGGTTGGGAGAAGACATCGTTCTGTTAACAACCTAGTTGTAAATAACATAAGTTATTTATGATATAATATAGTATAATAATTATGTATCTTTACATACTGATCTGGATTGTAGTGGTACGAGGACTTTGATGGCTGAAAAGAAATGTGGTTGATAGTTAGTTTTGACCTTGTTCTCTATAACCATGGTGCATATACCAACCTGTAACACTCCTATTTTTACAATATTGCATCGGAAGCTAATCTGGTGTATTAGTTCAAGAAAACAACAATCATAATTCACAGAAAATAGACCCTAAAAGAGATTCGTTTCAAAGATACGTTTTCATTCATTTCCAAATCAAGTTTTCCAAGGCAACGGTCCCCAAAATCTAAAACATAAATGTGTGAATGATAACAGTTTCAGTCCACTACAAGTACAAGCTGCTCCATGCCATTTTGCTTCAAAATAATCTAAAGATAAAACATGCTAAAAAGTCAACATAAAAGGTGAGTGAAATTCAAAGTTTGATAAAAGTTTGAATACATCATAGTGTAACATAACTGTACAAACACAATGTAATATGAAAATGATTATTGTTTATCTCTTGGGTCACATATTATATCCCCGTTTTTTATAATATTTACAACGAAATTCAATTATCATAGTAATCATGTATTACTTCGTTATTGTCGTGGTTTGATCTGTTTGGTCATGTCTTATATAGTATAGTCTACAAACACAATTATTATGAAAACGGTATTGTTATGATCTTGGATCATGTTATTATATACCTGTTATTCATAATAATTGCAACGAATGCAATTATCATAGTAACCGTGTATTACTGCGTTATTGTCTTGTTTGGTCTGTTTGGTAATGTTCCTTGTCTGGCCTAAGCTCATGGCACACAAACTGACTATTGTATATATATACCCAAATTGATGTGATATATATATAGAGATAATGGCCCTCGGTGTAGGTAATTACCATATACCTATGAAATTCAAATATAGTGTGTTTGGTAACCTATCCGGCTAACACAAACAGGATTCGTCAATCCTGGTAGATCTATCCGTAATATTCGTGTTCACCCGTAAGTGATTAATGGTCCATGATAATGAGGGACTTTTAGTATAATGTAACTTAGACAGTAATTGTAATAGTGTATCAAGATATCATATAACTTGTAAAAACACTTGTATTCCTGGTTTAAGCATGTATAAGTCTTTGAAAAGTAATCACATTGTTATAAGATAAACGAGTATGTAAAAGAGTTTGTAACAAGCATGTATCCCCCTCGCGGGTTTATAAAACATTCAAAAGATTGAAAATGCGAGGCTATGAATCTTACCTGATAGGTAGATGTAATATATATTCCAAAATGAAAGCTGACGACCTTATCACAATCTTAACTGGGGAAGGTTGATATAGCAAAATGATAGAAAACAGCCATGTCATGCAACCTGAGTAAATATGCCAAGTCTTAAGAAGATTGTATTCTAGAACTTTTGTTCTAAGAGTTATGAATTTGATTGAAGAGTTTGGAATTATTGTATCCCTGTTCGGGCCATCATAATTCAGAAGTCTTTCAGTAAACGTTTAAGGAGCTAGGGCACTTTAAATCATAAACCCAACATATAACACCCTATGTTTTCAAGTCATTGACGACGTCGATAAATCTACTATTTATTTTTAGTGTCATACGCGTTTGCTTGTAATTTCATGTATTAAGTAAAATCGCGTAAGCTAAAAATTAGCGTTCAATGTAAACGGGCATCAAACAATTAAGTGTTTACATTAATCAAGTATTAAATAATTATTTTTAGAATAATTATGATCCTTGTTCATTTTATTTTTATCGGATACGTAAAGTGTATACGTTTCGCGATAAATTGCATTTAGGCGTACCCGGAACCACCAAAACTTTTCTACGCTTCAACAAATACCCACTTTTATACCCAATACATAAAAGTTACAAAAATATATCATATATATATATCATATATATATATCATACATAGGACGAATTTGTTGCAATTTATACAAGAATAATGAAATAAATCTTTCAACTAAGTCTTTGTACCATAAACATACCCAAAACAACAACGTCGATGATTAACAGTAATAACCTTGTTCCCTTTTGACCAATTAGTCCTTCCTATAGACAAATGAAATGTTCTTGGACAACCATTCTCAATCTTTTTGACCATCCTATATTATTATATACTTAGTATGAAAGAGTAAAAACACACAGTACACAAAACACTTAGCTAAATCACAAAACACTTCCATCGTGCTCTCATATGCAGGACTCACCCCTACTTCATTTACCCAACATCCATATCAAATGTTATACAACATGTACAGACCCTTTACACATCATATCTAAGACATTCTAAGAGTTTCCAAGTATTGGCTGAACCATTTTCCAAGCATTAATCAAGAAAGAGAAGTTAAGGGTTTTCACGGAAAACTAGGTGTAATATGGCAAGCTTTGGTTTCTAGTCTAAACAAGGGCTTAGATTGTGTTAGTCATCATCTTCATTCACCATAAGGTCATCTAGAACTCTTTATGATCTTACATTTATCAGTTAATTATGCAATGAGTTAATATCTTTATATAAGCTTTAATCACCATTTAGGATTTTAACATGGAATTGGAGTTATTACTGAAAGATCATTTTTGTACACTATTATATATGTTGGTTATATTGCTAATATCATGATTAAAAAGGATGAAAGTGTTGTACCATATTGTTTGTTGTACAAATGAATTAATAACAATATTAGGGTTTATAAAGGTTTCATAATATGTTACAAGTAAAGGAAAAGTAAATGACATGTTAATGTTGATTATGGACTTGTAGTAATATCATATGATCATTAAAATAAGGTTATAACAAGATGGGAAGACTTGCACACTTATGGTTATTATGCAAAAATGGTCATATATAAAACTAGTGATTAATGGTTAAATATGAAAGTTATGGTTTATAAGTATTATGATGGACTTATAAATTTAGACAAGTGGACATCTATGGACAAATGGACTCTTAATATATGTATGATTTATAATATATATGGTATATGAGACTTGTGGTGGATTACAAAAGTTGTAAAGTATAAAAACAAGGTTTAAAAATGGACTTATCAAAGTCACACCAAGTTTCTGTCCAAAATTCGTGTAAATAACATACTATTTTATGTTTTTATAAAATTCTACACATCTTGACGATTTCGAAAAGGTAAGAAACTTGTCAAACTGATAAATAACGAAAATGTTACCCTAATTACGAGTTATACGTTAATTAAACGAATTTTATAAAATAGACTTTTATAAAGAACAAATCAAACAGCAAGTTTGATAATTTTAACTAATAAAACATATTTTTAGGATTCTAAAATGATAAGAATTGTAATTTTTCAATTAATATCGAATTAGTTATGAATTTTGCGGGTTTTCAGTAATTAAAAGTTTATAAAAATAAATTTATACACTATGAACAGTAAAACACTATTCATGATAGAAACTTATTTTATAAACCAAATAAATTGAATAAGAATTTTCATTAACGAGAACGTGCTCGAAAGAATCGCTAAAAACGGAGCTATAACGAATAAAATACGACGTTTACGGGTTTTACTATAACTAAAACTATAAAAAATCAACTTTATAACAGGTTGTAATAGTAAAAAGTACTGTTCCATCAGAGGAATCCAAAATATGAAAATTCAAATTCTATAAATCATTCATCGTAATATGAAAGCAGGCATAAGAAACACAGAAACGGGCTAAACGCAAAGTTATGCTATATTTACTACAACGGATTAATTAAAAGCGTTATTACTATAACCACAATTTTAACCTAAAACAATTTAGTAGGTGATTGAGCTAAATAGAATGTATATGTGGTTATCAAAAGTACTATATTACTGAGGGATTTCATAATGAGGCCACTTCGGGGTGGCGTATCAACGAGTATGCTGGATTTTATGATTTAAAGTGCCTAAGCTCCATTATACGTTCACTATCAATGACCCTCTTAATTTTACGATTGCCCGAATGAAATATATGTTACTACATAGAACCTATATATGATGTTAGTTAATCAAAGTACATGGTACTTATATGACCTTAATTTAAATAGGTTGCATCTGACAATTTGCGTGGCGCGTTATCTATGATATTCTTGTTATTCGCTCACTAAAGGTGAGTTCATAGCCCCACATTATTACCATTTCAATGATATAACGATGAGTAGAAAAATATTGTTATATAAATTGGACCGCAAGTGGATATTTATATTGATTACATGTTTGCCTAAGAAGCGATAACCCAAGTTGAGCCCATATTCAATAACTATCACATTGCATAGATGTAGTTGTTAATTACATTATGGGTGAGCGCGAATGTTATGGAATAGATCTATTTGAGGAAACGACCTCCCCGTTTGGTGACTAGCTATCACCAGATTAACGCATAGCATGTCGGGATTTGGGGAGGTTTCGGGTTAAAACATCTAATCGAATGCAGAAAATTGCAATATATATTATTGCAAGAAAGAATGTCAAATCTCATGACATGAGCTTAGGAAAATGTAATCTGGTTTTGTGATGTCTGCATGTGTTGCATTATCACGGGGAAAGTCTTGCGGTCCTGCATATTATGATTTATCAAACCTATGAATTCACCAACATTATTGTTGACTTTTAAACCTAAATTGCTTTTCGGAGATAAGTAATGATAAGTTGCCAAGAATACATTGGTGATTTTGTTTGGGATGTCATGCTAAAGATATTGTTGTATTATGTTTGGAAACTCATGTGTTGTGAAACCAGTATCTTTGTAATAATAAATAATGAACAAATTAAAAGCTTCGGCTATTTGTCTCAAATATTTGTTAACTAAAATAACAATTTCAGATTTAAAACGACTGTTTGTTTTTTTTTTTGGACTTTTTGGTCGTTCTATATATATCTTGTGTTATTGATCTATGAAGTAACACGCCCCGGACCCTTATTCTGCTGCGACCCGATTTGGGGGTGTTACACAACAACTCAGTCAGAACGTAATACTAAGATGAAACCTCTTAATATGAAGCTCCCTAGTATTGTGATACGATATAATGTCTTGTAATGTTTTAATGTAACACCCCCATTTTTACAATATAGCAGAGGAAGCTAATCTGGGGTATTACTTCATAGATACAACAATCATAATCATAGAAAACAACTTTAAAATAGACGTTGTTGGAAAAATGTAGTTATCATTCATTATAATAAGAGTTTTTACAAAATGCAGGTCCCAAAATCTAAAACATTATGTTTGAATGATAACAGTTCAGCCATCTTCGAGTCTATGCCACTCCGTACCGCAACTTGCTCAATTACCTGAGATAAACATGCTAAAAAGTCAACACAAAGGTTGAGTGAAATTCATAGGTTTGAAATGTAATAGTTGAATACAAGTTATAGTGTAAATACTGGTATTGCAGGGATAATTATCATGGAGAACATTATTATCATGGAGAACAGTATTATCATGGAGAACAGTATTATCATGGAGAACAGTATTATTACCCTAAACTCATGAATCACATAAGAGATATTAAAGAGATATTGGGAGATATTACCCAAAGAGATATTAAAGAGATATTGGGAGATATTACCCAAAGAGACATTAAAGAAATATTGGGAGATACTACCAAATAGATATTTTCATGTACTTAGGCAATAATATATCAGGATAGCATACAGTTTAGAAAACACTTGCAATAATGGTTTATAGTAGGTATCACATGATTATAAAGTATGTGAGGTTATGAACTCGTTAAGTCTTTGAAAAGTAATCACATTGTTATAAGATAAACGAGTATATAAAAGGGTTTGTAATAAGCATGTATCCCCCTCGTGGGTTTTTGAAAACATTAAAGAGATTGAAAAGCGAGGCTATGAACTTACCTGATATGTAGATGTAATAAATATTCCAAAATGAAAGCTGACGACCTTATCACAATCTTAACAGGGAAGGTTGATATAGCAAATGATAGTAAACAACCACGTCACACAACCTGGTCTTGAGCTTATGGCTTGGAAACAGGTCAGAATTGGGACTTTTGACTTTGTACGCCTAGAATAATGACTCCCGGGCTTCGTTTCATGGTTTATTTTGCTTCCTTTCTGAACTTGAGCCTTCTCAAGATCGCTTAGGATCTATTAGAGCAAAGGATTGCTTCTATGTAAGGGTTATAGAGGAGGAGGTGTGGTGCAAGTTAGAATGAGCTATCTAAGGTCCTATTAATAGTAGTTTGAAGGAAAAGGAGTTAAGTAACACTTTGGATCTGTTCATGGACATGTGGAGGGCCTAGTAGGTGATGTGTGGGAGCTATGGTGTGAGTTGTACGAGCTAGGATTGTAAATTATAGAGGTGGACACCTCCTATGCTTACCACAGCTAAAAAGAGAAAAAGAGAAGCCATGTACTTTCATTTTTAACCATTAAATGGTCTAAGTAGGTGGGTAAGCTACTTGAGGGTTTCTAGAAGAGGTTCACATAAGTATTTTGCACTTGATGGTGAAGGGGTTCGGGCTGTTTTGGGGTTCAACTAGGGTTTCACAAGTTTTCAAGCTTTTATTTCATGTGTAATTGATTAAGG
>BQNB010213353.1:0-10067 GCA_026074375.1 Tanacetum coccineum
TAAACTACGAAACACTGAGAAAGGATAAAATAACTCATATAATATCTAAACTAATCAAAATCCGAAGTCGGAACGCGTCCGATGATGTTTTTTAGATTTACGTGGGTTAACTTCCCGGTAAACTGCCAGATTCAAACGTAACGTATAAAAGTAAAAAATAATGATAAAAAAAGTTTAAAATATTGACCTAAAATTTTCGGGGTGTGACAACTATGAAACTTGTTTTCTTGAAAATCTAAAGTTTTTTGCTTTTATCATATGATGAATCACTACTGTACCATGATTTGCATGGCTTTAATAGACTTCTAGAGTTAAATTGACCTTTAATCTTTTCCCGCGCCACTACATGTTTTGGAATTTGAGGCAATTATTGGAAGAACTTGTGTCTTCAGACACATGCAGAAGTACAATATAGGGTTTGGTCAATTTGTAATGTTTCCCGCGATATTAGCACACCTAAAAACTAAGTTAACAAATCAGTTTTCTTAACTTGTGTTACAAAGATGTTTTGCATGCTTCTTTGTACATCATTTGTCACATATTTTTTTATAAACTTATGTGTATACCATTATGTGAAATTCTAAGTCCATGTCTGCCAATCTAAGAACACTTGCATTTGGTTTTTTCTCTCTGGTCAGACCTAAGGTTAATTCTAAACCAAGGCAAATTTTTTCATAGGTCAGATTTATGTCAATTTTTGCATGTTCTTACTTTGGTTGACTTAAATCGAGTATGCTTGGTCAGACCTTGGACCCGAGGCATAATATGAGACATAACATGTACATGACATTGCTATATGTGTTGCTAATCTCATGTGTCTCATAAATCTAAGAGTTGCACTTTTAATGCAATTAATGCTCTTCGCTTACCTCTTGCCTTATTTATTTACTAGTTGGTTAGACCTTCTATAATAAGTGGGAGTTCATGTTGGATCTTAGTCTTTTAGTAAATTAATTGGTTTATTTAAAACAATGGGTAGTTAATTTCTAGAAGAATTAATTGTTGAAAATACTAAAATTGAACTTTCTATGTTTTGATTAATTGTGTTATTGCAATATAATTCATAAACGAAACGAAAGTTTGTTTTCTTAAAAAGATAAACATAGTCTCTTTTCTTCGTAAGAAAGAGTGAGACTTACTCCTATCTCTTCTCATTGCTTGACAAAACTAAGATAGGACTACAATTGAAATTTTTTCATTATATTTAAACTCACTTACAATCTTTCATTACCCCTTTTTGGTTATGAAATCATTGAAAGATAAAATATTTTGTGTAACTAGAGTACATTTTGTCTATAGCTACCAAAATAATGACATCTTGCACTTGTCAAGACGATGTATGAGTTTTAAATGTTAATAAGAGGAATTCTAAATAAACCGCAATGAGTAAAGAAAATTACTAGCAGGTCTTCTAGGTATTTTTTTTCTTGGACTCACTTCATTCCTTATAGTGCTAAACATCCTTGTGGCTAGGCAGACCAATAAAGGAGGAAATGCATGCTAAATATTTATGTTAATGAAAGCATGAATGGCTAGTCCCTCATCTACATAAGTAGAACTTCCTATAATATGTTCAATACCTAAGTACATTTCTACTTGTAGGCATTTTAAGAGAGTTGTAAAGTAAACAAATCGCTATTTGCTTTCTACAAGTGATGTAACACTTACAATGTTGACAAATTCAGTGGGAGCCTTGCATTTTATTACTGAAAAGACATTCATGTAATGTTGTCAAATCCAGTGGGAGCTACAAGCTTTATTACCTTGTTAGTGACCCATTTTATTTCTAGCTTGCTTTGAAATAATTCATTACTTTCTGAATATGAACAACCATAGTTTAAAGGAAGATTTCATTTTATTTTATTAGATAACAAGTTGCCTTTATGATGTTGCTTCCCAAAATGTTATCTATAGAATAATAATGTGAAATTCCTTAGTAAACGTTATGGTTCAAAATCTACTTGAAATATTTATGACACTATCATATTGTTTATACAAACGAGCGCTTGTCGTATTGTTTGTCTACATTAAATAATGTTGTGCCACACACAAGTGGGAGAAATCTTAAGTGTGTGCAAGGAACAACATATAACAATATGATTATTGGTTTCTCTTGACTCTTGACCGCAAGGTAAAGAAGCTAATAATTCTACTAGGATTTAAACACATAAGATGGTTGTTGTCCTATTACATTTAAATGTCAAGATATAATGTAAAGCTACTTTAACACATTGACTACATGCTTTACTCAATATAATTATGGTTCAATTATAAAATCATAATTATAAAGTATTAAATTAACTTGAAATTACTATTAAACTCAAGAGTTTGCGTTCATAACTACTTTAGTTATTATAATTATGTTTTCTTGTTAAAACATAAATATAAAGTCCTTAAATTTATCAATGAATCATAACATAAAGTAAGAAGTAAAATTATTATGTCTTCTTGTTAGCACATAAACAATGAGGTCCTTGAATTATTCAAAGACGTATAATGTATACTTGACATGTTCTCTTTTCTTGTAAACACATGAACATAGAGTTCTTGTACTATTCAAAGAAATATACGTTACAACATGAACTTGGTTCTAAAATACTATGTATTTAATTTGGCTCGACCCAATTGACAAGTATTTGATCCAAAGAGAATTAAGTTATCTATGAAATTCTGATGTAGTCTCATAATTTCAATACTCATAGAATACCACATTATTATGGCATGTCTAATGTGTTTAAAAAAACTATATTCATATTGTTTAATTTCTGATAACTTTATTTGCTCTACCTCCAAAATCTATCAAGGTTAGAAATTTGCATGTGTCATGGATACACTCAATATAGTTCCAACCTATAAGGTATTCAAAACATTATCTATTTATGGATTAGGATGAATCCTATTATGTCTTGATTAAAGTTCTTAAATTTGTTAATATCTTATAAAGCATATTATTAACAAGCTAGATATGAGAACTGTAAAATGTGATTTGTGTTTCCCAATTAAGAACAATTTATTGTTGTTTAAATAATAAGTATTTAGAGAATTAACTCTACTTACAAAAGTAAGTGGGAGCATCTACAGATCTTGAAGATATTCAAGAATAAAATACATAACTTTTTGAATTTACTTGCTGATGTCATACTAAAGTTAAACATGAAAATATTGAACCAAAGTATAATGTAACTTTCATTTATAAATCTGCAAGGATGCCTCATCAATGGAGTGATATTATAATATCAATGCTGAAGAATATAAGTTAGAATGTCATAGTAAACCTACTAACTAATAAGATGAATTATCACATCTTGAATCTGATAAATGTCTTAGAACTATAAATGAAAAAATGCAATCCTTAAAAGACAATTAATGTTTTAAGCTTGATTGATCTTTCACCAAACAGTTAAACTGTGAGGTTAGAATGACTTTATTTTCAAGAAAGACTCACAAGGACAAAATTGTATACATATTAATGCTTTACTGATTCGTGGATTAGTATATATATATATTAACACAAATGCAGATCTCAACCAAATGCCCTTAACCAAGGCAAAAAGGGTCAAAGTCTACAAAAGGATAAAATATAATCAATATGAAATATGACAATTAGGTTTCATAACTCTTTCTCAATTGATTCCTTTTGGCGAGGACGGTGTGTAATCGAAAAGGGTTATGAATTCAAAATAATCTTTATAAAGCATACAAGATAAAAGAATCCAAGTATGGATTAGATCATGCATCTAGGAGCTGAAATCTTAAGTTTTAATTACAATATGATTTTTGATTAAATTAAAATAACTCCTGAGTTCACCTGACATTAAGTGGGGGTACTATGTTTTTCCTTAAAAATTCACATGTTGTGTACATTTGAAAGCATCATTCCACATAAACTAGATGTTAATCTTATGATTGTGGAATGTAAACTTCACTTGGATATTTAGGAAACTAAAACAAACGTCTTGGATATATGTTTATTGAAATAAACATATGTGTTGATTAAGTCCAACACAATGCAATATATCACTGAGGCAAGTCTTAAATGATTTAATACATGAATGGAAACCTTGTGTTTTAACTAAGGATTCATCATGTATATATTAGATTGTGTATGAGACTGGTTGTTACTTTTGCACAGAGCAAGATGAGCATACTGCAACAATACCTAACTGAGGACTATTTAGATGGACTGTTAATAAATAATTGTTTACGAATTTTTTATAATGACATATATTGTTTGTTATAACCTGATGCTAGAGGATATAATAATCCTATTAAAGTAGGATTTCATCATTTACGATAAATATGTTAACTAGCTATGTCAACTAAGCGCATTGTTGCAATACACATTAAAGATAAGGACATACTTTATATTTTTTAAAGAATTGTAAATATACTATCTCAGAAAGGTATGTTGCGGGCTTCAAATACCCTATAAAAAGTACTATGACTTTTTCATACTATGACACTTGCAATAGTATGCAAATGTACAATAAGACACTCATCATATCATTTAAATCTTTCACAATTTGTGAATTTGAAACGAGTATTCAAAAAGTTTAATCAGATGACTATTTAGCGTTCTTATACAGAAAGAGTTGAGAATGTTAGAAACATTGGATTTCAACTTACTAATTAGTCTTATGCATATCGTTTTCATTTTTACTACTGTGTTCTATATTTACATGTTTAATCCTTAAATAATATTATTATTCTAAAATTGTCCATTGTCAATTAGCAATATGGGAGTATTCTTAAATTAAGACAAATGTGAGTGTTTGCTTATACATTTTGAATCTGTGGATAGTACCCACTAAACTTATATGTTATTCACAAGGGATGTATATTGGACAACCCCAACCTTCGAATATTTACTTTTGGATCTTTATCATAAGTAAGATATCAAAAATAGTTAAATAAGTCATCCTTAGACTTGAGATACAAACAAGTTCTGTATGTGTGGATATCACTTTTTAATTATGAGTCAAACGCTATCCTGAAAAAGGTAGTTATAACGGTTATTCTTGGAAGTGATGTGAAGCAGCATCCACAACACTTGTAGTCAATAAAGAATTTGTTCCTCCAATTATCTAATTGCATAAAGATGCCATTGGGCCCTCTCCAGAATTAATCAAATGATTGTGTGGCCGCACCCAAAGTGTAAATTCAAGATGATTCTTAATTACGTTTGGTAGATCTGAATTAACTTCTGTAACGAGAAACTAAATAGTTAAACTATATGGAATGAGTTAGGATCCACATTCATGGTTTAACGGTATCTATAACAAAGGGATGATAATAGCAAGTAATACATAACCATTATACTGGGAGTTTTTCTTGAAACTATAACTCATGTATTTCTAGTTTATGACAATGGAGTGTTGCTAGACGTTTCCATTATTGATATAATTGTAGTATGCTACTCCAACTCCCAAGTGGGAGCTGTTGGATGTGATAGTCGGATAAGCATGTTATACAACTAATAAGTACGTGAGCCTATTGGGGGCACACACGTTAAGACACGAAGAGTACGTTTATTAAAAATTTAATATATATACATGTTGTATTTATTATTAAAGGTTTAATATGCTTCACGAAATGATTTTAAGTGACTGTTAGTTACCGTTATATTTTATAACTAACTAGACGAATGTTTAAATTAAAGAACGAGGACTAAAATTAACAAAACTTGAACCTTGTGGGCCCCACTTGTTGGTCGGCCACTATAGGGGTTCTAGAAAGGGTTGAAATCAATTTTTGATGATAAGGGATTAAGAATTGTTTTATGATAAGGATTATAAGGGTATCCTAGTTTATCTACAACTATTGAAGTGCTATATAAACACCTCATTCCTCTCCTTCATTGACCGACTCGATCCCATAATATATGCGACATATATATTGAACCGTAAAAAGAAAATTGTGTTTCCAATCCTCTTAGCCAATCGACTGAAGATATATCACATGCAAAACAAAACCCAAAACCACTTTTGTTCCTCCAGGTGATACAACCAAATGGCAGGCTTTTGTACGAGTGTATGAACATGAAAATGTGTGCATGTAATGTACATGCAATACTACACATAGGCATATGCATATAAATAAATCATGCACATACAATGTGTTATCAGTTTACTTCTTGATGAGGTATAGTCTCCCTCAGAACATCCGGACGAAAGAGGTAGCTTAGATGCTCCTGCCAAACTAACACAAGCTAAACTAAATAAACGCTTCAGAGATGCTGACTTGTCGAAGGACAAGTCAGGTCCGAAGTCATCACCAAAACTCTGGAGAAGCTGGTGTGTCGAATGACATATCAGGTTCGGAGTTATTAGCTCTGTCCTAGCGCAGCGGTACCTAAGGACAATTGATGAGGTGTCATTTTATACACTATTTCGGGGTTATTTAACCCCCTAAATCATGCAAATCTACCCAGATTATGTGCTTAATTGTTTGTTTTTAGGTTTTTAGCACTTGGATGGCATTTGGAGGAAATACACGTGACTTGGGCTCATTTAGAGAAGAAACAGAGAAGATTACGGACCTACACCAAATTCATAAAGAGTATTGCTTACAGAACGTGGAGACGGCGTCGAAGGCATAAAGCAACGTCGTCATGATCTATTTAGTGACGGCGTCTGGAATTTGGAGACGGCGTCAGGACGTGGCCGACTTAAAGATGATCTAGAATCATCCATGTTGTGACGGGTCAGGACCATAAAGCGACGCCGTCGCCGCGATATCTCTATATATACTAAACCGATTTTAGGGTTTTTAGTGTGTAACTTTGGGATAACTTTGTATAACCTTAAGGAAATGAACCCTAGTCCTTGTAACAGCTTCATATGTCATTTTTAGGGCCTCAAAACCCTATTGTACTACCTTGGATCCATGTTTTAATTCAATTAAGGTTATTTATCATTAATCATTCAATATGTCTATGTGTTGTGTGATTGATTTATCTTCTTACTTCCTTTATAACATGCGAGGCTAAACCCTCCTTTGTATTTACTTATGATTGCATGAAAGTCGGATTGTAGCTCGTATTATTGTTGCTTCCTGTTGATGAATATGCGTGTTAGGCCTTAGAAAACTAGCTTTTGTGTGTATCGCTGTTGACACATCTAGGGAAATGCGAGTGCGTAGAAAGGATACCATTAGGTAACAGTCTCCATACTACCTTACCCCTTATATGGTTGATCCCTATTAAGGTATTTCACACGCGTTTAATATACTCTTAGGGGCCTTGTAATAGTCTTCATACTACCTTACTTGTGCTTTGCCTTAACGGAATATTAAATAGACGGCGGATTCGTGTAATTCGTTCATAACCTAGGAAATACTTACACAGATCATCACAAGTGTGACAAGGCAACATGATTAGGAGAAACAATCTGATAAGTAATGCATGATTAAGTAAATACATTCAATTATCATAAAGTTATCACAAGTAGATTACATATTAGTTATTAGTTAAACAAACCAACCTCTTAAACCATAGATTTTACCTGCTTTCTTATAAATATAAAAACACAAAAATAATCTTCTCTCAAACTATAGAATTCTATAGGACCGTAATTAAGCTTCCCAACCTAGTTTCCTTAGAGAACGATAACAAACCCGAGTTTCTTGCTATGCTACTACTACACTGGTTAGGTACTCTGCCTAGGGAGTTATAAAACTTCGTATAGAAGTCCTATGACGACCGCATCAAGTTTTTGGCGCCGCTGCGTGGGGAATAGTTAGGTTTTGATCATAGTTTAACTTAGTTCTACTCGCTTGAATCCTTTCAAGTGAGACTTTAATTCCGCATATTAACTTTCTCTTAGTCTATCATTTCTTTATGTGTTTGTTCGTAACTCTCATTGACTATTCCATTCTTCATTATGGAGAATGCGAATCCGCCACCAACCAATAATTGTCCTGTCTTACCAGCTGCGCTGCGCGCACAAGCAATCCAAGAGCTCTATGAGCTACAGAAAATTTTAGCATTTATTGACTCTCGCCTAGAGATCATTGAACGATTCCTTAATGACTTCGCCAACCAACCTAATGAGACTAATACGAATGACCTTGAGTCCGGTGATGAATCGGTAGACACACCCCTTGTTTCTCCCTTTCCTCATACAGATAATGATTTAGATGATGATGAAGTGCTTAATGAATTGATTGAGTACGAGAATGTTGGAATGTTGCGCCGAGAGAGGGCAATTAATAGTTTTGATAGGGATGACTTGGCATTCGAATGCATGATCGGATTTAGGAAGTTTAACGCTACTTTGACCCTTCTTACCAATGAACATTATCACACGAAAAGCTTACAACACTATAATGGTAGAAGGATTAGAAAGTATAGGAAAGAACTTGGTTGCCGTTGTTAGGGATGTCTACGTGTTTGTTGGTAGCTTCACCTACATCACGTACTTTGTAGTATTGGAAGACATAGGATAGTTTATTCAAATAAATAAGGCTGAAGTAGTAATGGGTAAACCCTTTAGGAAAATCACCTAAACGCGATTTATGATGTGACTAGGATTAATGTCTTTCAATAGGATCTTTGATAATTACACATTCCAAATGCCATGCACCATACCTAGGTTTAAATGTTGGGGACACATATCATGGAGTAAGATCCCACCCATCCTTGTGTTAAGTCAAAGAGATCTAGCTAACGGGTTAAAGAATGCGTACAAAAAGAACAAAAATTTAGGTACAAGAACTGTTCTGAATCCTCTTAGGCACGAATACCAAGTAGATGAAAGTATGAAGGAGTGGCTCATCCAAGGACACGTGAGCATTCATGAAGTCACGTAAGAACATGTGACTTCGAGTCTAGCTACAAGACTCATAAATAAAGAAAAGCGCTTTTTAGGAGGCGACCCAATCTTTACTTTCATCTCATATTAGGAGTATTCTTGTGTTTTAATTATTTATTGTTTGTTTTATTATGTTTGAATGAATTGTGTAATCATGCTTTGTTTGTTTGTAACTTCGTCTTATTTGCAATCAAATGTATTTTGCAACAAAATAAGTGGGAAAATATTTGGTTTATAAGAACCAATTCAAACATTTAAAATAAATTGTTTAGATTAATTCGCGTCAGTTTCGAGTCATATGATTGTTTTGATTAATTCCAGGTCTTTATGTAGCACTTTCTTCAGATTTAACTAATAAAATTACGTACAGGAAATTTCTCATTAAAAACAAAGAAGAAATTTTCACAGACGCTGGAGACGGCGTTAGGATTATCCTTGACGGCGTCGCGTCTCCAGCTATGGAAAATTTTGAATTTTTTAAGTATTTCTGAAAAACAAATGTATAATATTTAAAATTTGTAATTCTTTTATAAACCTACAGAAAACCTATAATTATATCATTACTCTCATAATATCTTTACTGCTTTCATAGAGTCGAAACCCTAAACTCTCATTGTATATTTATCTATCCCGTTGATTTTATGCTTGGTGTAGTTGTCTTTGTCTTTGATTACAGGTTATATTTGATGAGAAGAAGCTTGGAAGTTCTTAGGAAGTTTCATTGGACGATTCTCGAAGGACGATTTAACCAGTTGTCGCATGTTTCTTCTCCATTATTGAGCAAACCAGGGGAGTATTAGTTTCTTTTACTTGTTCTCTTTTCCCTTTATTCGTTGTTACGAGTACTTCTATAGAACAATAGGGACAATGTTCAACTTAAGTGCAGGGGGAAATACGCCTTAGAAACTATTCTTTCATTTGCCATTTGCTTTGTCCTTAAAATGATGGGTAATATATCAAAACATAGCATAAAAAGGTAATTTTGACCAAAATCTAATTTTTTTAAGACACATACCGACGAAAACCGAGTATTAATAGCGTCTCATGGATAGGAATTTATATGACTAGCACAAAAACCCTCAGAATTCCACCCCAAATTGTGAGGTTCGCCAAGATAGTTTATACATTTAGCTTGTTCGAGTTAAGGATTGAGCAATCACGTGTGTTTATTCCGTCGTTACGGATGTGTATATGTGGTTTTGTTGCCTTTTCTAGAGCATTGGTATCGGTATTAAATTATATGAGTGTATCAATAGT
>BQNB010213356.1:0-10067 GCA_026074375.1 Tanacetum coccineum
CTGGAACAAAATCCACAAAGCTACAAGGTAAATTTCAAAAACTAGACTACTTTCTTAAACACAATGAGTAAACCATCGTAACTTCTGACAAATGTCACAGGCAATAAGATTCACTACTGAAGCAACGATCAAAAACATCAACACCAAAAGGGAATGGTTTTATGAGTCATGCCATCAGTGTAGCAGAACTGCAGTAAAACAAGGAGACAACTATACTTGCTTAGACCATGGACCACAACCTGGACCTTTTTTCAGGTATCCTTACTCAACACCCTTTTCTCACACGGCAAAAAAATCAAAAAAACTAATACATACTACGCTTGCAAAACATTCAGGTACAAGTTCAAATCCTACATCACAGACGCTTCAGGAACAACATCTTTAACTTTCTTCACCCCGGCAGCTGACAAAATAACGGGTCACTCATGCGAAGAACTGGTCAAAAAATATAAGCCTGCAAATCCAAAAAAGATACCACCAGAAGTCTTGACAACAAAGGGAAAAACCAGTATCTTTCAGTTCCACTACAACACTTTTGCACACGTTACAGAATTCACTCTAGACGATGTTTTCAGCATCAACACATCAGGTGATGGCACAAGTAGCGTTGCAGAAACAAAACACAAAGGTAAGACACGCTCTTTATAAAATACTTTCTTAAAAACAAAAACTTATTGTGCACAGAATTCAAACCTCATTCGTTTTAAAAACAGAACCATCAGTGACAACTCTTCCTGGAACCACACATCTCACCACAGACAAAGAATACTTCGAAGAAGAGGAAGAAACTTCCACATCAAAAGAAGTAAACAAAGGTAATCCAACTTGTCTCACATCTACTATAATTTATCTTCCCTCCTTTCTTAAAAAAATTCATAATCACAAAACACGTTTTCTCTCCTCCAAAAACAGGAACACCAATACTCAGCCTTGCTATAACTACAAAAACAGGAAAATCCTAAGAAGAAGATGACAGAGCATATGAAAAAAGTGCAAAAAAACGTCTCATTCTGGAACCATCTGCAGAAACAAAGAAACCAAAAGGAGATTGAAGACTCCATGACCAGTTCAGCACCAATTAATGTAAGTCCTAAGCCAAAAATATTACTTTTTCTAATACTTTGCCTATTAACTTTAATATTGCCCCAAACATATCATAACTTGACATCTCACCTAAAATTCACAGACCCTCATTTAAAAGACAAGTTACATAAAAACATAAGTGGAAATACAAGGAAATAAAAAACAAACATACTGAAAATAATAAACAAAAATACAACAAACAGAAAAACACAGGCACAAGAACACACAATAGAACACAGAATCAATCTAATCACACATACAGTACGTACTTTATTTCTGCAACAATACACAAAGTCGTTCTACCTTACAAAACAACTAAACCCTTTAACCTATGGTCCCCTTGAGCTTCTCAACCCTCCTTAAATAGAAAAAAACTTCATCAATAATGTTCACTTTTTGTATTGAACACTTGTCCTTATCTCCTTTCACAGGCTTTTGAAAAGTGAACAATACTTTTGCTATTCTTTATAACACCAATTCTGACCAAATCTTTACATTTGAAATCAACATTAAAATTTGCCAAATTTAACATAACACAAACACTAACAATATAAAACATAAACAGCTTCACAGACAACCAAACCTCCATTGATCAAACAATACACTTAAACAAGCCAAACGTTACAACAACAAAGCAAAGAAATAGAAAATACAAAACACTTATTCAACACAACATTACACAACACAACGATAGAAATGCATTTATTCAAGCCTCACATAACACATTAAAGCTTCTCAATGAAACGCTCCTTCTCAAATGCCAACAAGTTAGCATCCATCTCCATGTTACACAACTTCCGCACCCACTTATCATCATTCCATAAATTCTCATTTAAAAAGTCAGCTGTCTTGGCTGCCGCATCAACACCTGACACAGCCTCCAACTCCCGAATAAAATTCACTTTCTCATCGTACGCACTCTCCATCTCCAGAAGAAAATCATTCAATCGCCTCACAAAACTATGATCATCCTCTGCAGACTTTTGACAATACAAAACCATCATACGCGGACAGTCACATCCACCTACAGCAACACGCAAAGCTCCACACTACGGCACAGACGTCATTTTTCACAACCTTAACAAACTATGAGTCTCCATATGTTAGAGTTAATACTCCCTAAATAGACCTAAAAAAGAGGGGCACGTGTTTATTGAATTTTGTTCGTTAGCTCTCTGTATCAATGCACACTAGAATCCAACAACTCATATCATCACACGAACACACACTCCTATGAAATGACAACAACTAATTTTCCCTTTTTTACACTGCCCAAAATGAAAAAAATATAAGCACTAAACTCCAACCCCTCTGAATACAAGACACAACAAGTTTAAACAGAAGCAGTAATACACTTATTTGATAATACACATAACAAACATAATAAACATTTCTAGCCAGATACATCACGAAAAAGTTTCTGAATAAACACCTCCTTCTCACGAGCTCTTTCTTCCGCTTCCTTTTCCAAATCATGCAACAACCCTATCCTCATATCATCTTTGTCCATCGTCTCCTTAAAAAAAGCAGTCTTGACAGCTGCAGTGACATCCGACAACGTCTCAAGCTCAGCAACAAAAGACACCCTATCCTCACACGCAACAATCATATCTCTACGCATCCTATTTACTCGAGTAGCAAACTCCCGATCCTCCTTAGCCGCATTTTGACAATACACAACCATCATGCCCTACCAGTTCTGAGAACCAACAGCCATCTCAAGCTCCGCACACTTCGGCAACCACTCTATTCTTTTACACATTCCTTATACAGTAATCACTCTTTAAATAAGCAAAACCAAAGATAAAACTCAAAAACATGATAAAATCTAAAAGCATAGAAAAATAAATTCTACCAGATTTCACTTTACACGTCCACACCACATGTCAAAACAAACCAAACACTCATCACAAGCAACAACAAAAAAACAAAATATAAACATTCATTTCTATCAACTAGCATCATGTGAAATTAAAACAGTACTGACCACCATGAAATGATGTCCCATCTCCTAAATGAAAATCACTAACTTTTAACAACTCACACAAAAACAGCAAGTGTCATCCCAACTTTTGCACACCACTTATAGCCAAAAAAAAGAGACACCAAACCAACTATGCAATGTGAAATGACAACCCTCTAACACCACTGATTCACACTATTTTACACAGCACACACATATCTATCTAATGCACACTTTCATTTCTTTTACTTCACACAACATATACATATCTATCTAATCCATGTCTTTATTTATTTTATAACAGGAAGCATGGGTATGAGGAAAAGAACTTCATCTTTTTGATGATGTCTAGCTAAAACTTTTGAAGCTACAACAATAGCAGCAGAAGACTTGAAATGAAGAAAAAAGCTTAACCTTTTGATCCAACCAGAAAATTTAACAAACATGTTATGCTGAAGCTATTGAATAGCTAAATGTACAACACTTCTCTATTAGTGCTATGTCCTCTATGTAAACATAACTTAACTTTCTATGGATTTCTCTAAAATATAGTCCAAACATCGGCCCTTAAGAACGTTTAAAAAACTCCCCGCGGCGAAGCGCGAGCAAACAATCTCGTTACAATTATATAGGAAAAGGAAAGGAAGTAAAGAAAACAAAGTGAAAAAATATATATTGGTATTAGTGTATTTTGTGAGTTCTTAGGTGTTATTTTTTAGGCGTTTTTTTTTGTATTTGGCACTTGAACCTGTTCTTTTTCTTTAGGGTATCTTTTTTTCTTTCCATATGTCTATTGTGACAGTATGTATTTTGTCTTCATACACAATATATTGGCGTGGGGTATTTGGGATTTGTGGCCATAATTTGCAAGAGATAAGGAGAGCGTCTGGGTTGGGGCACATGAAAACTGGCTAAACCTTAGAGCCCAACTGGGAACCCAGTGTAATAGGAATTCAGCCCAAACGCTGTTCCAAAATGAATAGTGGAAACACATATATGAAACGGCGACGTTTTGGTCGAATTTTGATATATACAAGCATCATACCCCGCGTGTTGCGGCGGGGATTTATTTTTTTGCGAATCGATTACATAAGAAGTTTCAGCTATCAATTTTTTTTATTTGTGTAAGTCAAATAATACATTAAAATGAACCAGGAATAAGCACATTTGGTTTAGATAATATATTAAAAAAGATTTATGTGAATAAGTCTAAACTAAATACATGTGAATTTTTTAAGAAAACACAGAAACATCAACCATCCAAGAATTTAATAATGCTTTTAGCACTTGGTTTATTGTCCTTCAGAGACCCATAGATGCATTCTTTTATAGGCCGAAACAGATTGGTTCCATTTCATCAACTGCATCTAATTTGCACATATAGTTGACCTTCTAAGTAGCTCAACAAAATGACCCATGATTAAGCATAAAATAATATATTGCGCACCTAAACCCACTCCGGCGAGATTGGGTTCTTTTGTTGTTTGGTCTGTTTATGCATTGATAAAAACCATCACTGATGCAAAAGATAGAAAAAGACATAGGCAGATTATCATCTGAAGCAACAATATATTTACCTATCTTTTCCTCTTACAGAAACAACGGTCTCATTGGCAGCTTCTTGTACGACAGAAAATATAGCAGTTGCAACCTTTTAAATCCGACCTGCTTAAAGATTCATAATAATATATGAGTGTTTCTCAACTGCAAATAATAGACCTCATTTTGTAGACATTGCATTAACTCAAATAACGTATCGGCAAAGCCCAAACTTTGTTTAAACAATGCATTTTAAAGTGAAATGCATTTTACCTTTAGTGGTCATTTGTTTACGGAAAGAGCCTCACAACCGCCGTTGGACACATTTTGTAGACATTGCATTAGTTAAGATAACATAGCAGCTATAAAAATGTATGCATCTAACAAAACTAAAATAACCGAATCATGATAGCCAAGAAAGTGTTGTGCAAATTAGTAATAAACAATTTTTTCAGTTGTTCTCGACATATAAAAGACACCTGATAAATGGAATCCAGATAAATCCACGTTTCAGACTTTCTTATATAAATACTCTCAATCGTAAATACACTTACAGTTTTGAGAGTGATTATTTAAACATAACGAATTATTACTCGATCGTAAATACATTCAAATTTTTTATAACTACGTTTGCTTTATGTATTTAATATTAATAATAACAAACTTTGTTTGTTTGTATGTATCTACAAACCAATGAAAGTCCTTCATTTGTGCTTTATAATCTTACTTTGGAGGAATTGTTAGGCTAAAAATACCATAATTTATCACATTTTATGACTTACTTGGTGATATAGTTGATGTTAATGTTGATTCATTTGAACTTTCAATTCTAAAAAAATCCATTGTAACAATGTTAATGGGTAGATGAGTTAATTACAACCATGAGTTATAGTGGCGATATGGTAATATGACTATGGAAATATGTCATGTTTTTGTAATCATTAAGAAATCAAACTGGAATTGGTGAAACTGAACGCGTACCTGAAATCTGTCCCTGAATTAATGGTACCTGGTTTTCATCCTGAAATCATGCAATAGTATAGTCATTAATCCTGCACGGTTGAAAAATACAAATTCAAGAAAAAGAACCTTTACTAGTTGGACCCGTGGGTACACACCATATCCTGCTGCATAGCCTCTAAAGTACATACCAGGGTCTCGAGCAACTTGAGCATCCTTGTTCATACCCATAGTATCCACCATTGTACTGGCTTTGCTATACTTGAGGCTGAACAGATTGAAGGCGCAAATTAACTTATATAGCTAAACCTGTTTACTTACAGGACTACGACCCGATTAAAGTCTGACAATTTGTCCACCAAACTGACTTCCATGTAGCATTTTTAAAGCTTCTCGGCACTATATATACACAAATAGTGTCACACCCCCAAACGGGGCCTGGACGGAATACGTTTCTGAGGGCGTGACGTTATGCATATCTCAAGTACAAAGCATAGAAAATGACCTCTAAAGGGGTACGTTTTTAAAGAGTCATAACTCGTTGCATAAATTTTGAAATTAATTAAGTCTTACAAACCATTTTAGGTTAGTTTAAAACATAGCGGAAGCAATATGAAAACATAGCAGAAGCAATAATAAGTTTTGACAAAGTCAACGAGTATGAAATAAGATAGTCTTGAAATCGGTCGAAGCACATTGCACATAAACTTCTAATAGAACATCTTGAAATCCAGGCTAAGCACCTGAGAAAAACATGCTTAAAACGTCAACATAAAGTTGATGAATCCATATGTTTAATTCAAACGTAGATATAGTGGACCACAAGATTTCAAAACGTGGGTGACAGTTATAACAGAAACAACTTCACACAAAAAGGTATTTACGTTGCACTAAGCTCATGACACCGAAGCTCAATTCACGTTGCATATAATATGCCAAATGAAATTTCTGCCCTACAGGTATCTGACTAAGATCACCTAACGAAGTCCGACATGGTATATATCCGTTTATTTGGGTACCTCGTGGATAGTAAGTGCTACTTACCTGAATAGGGATAATTAGTCCCAATAGATCTATTTATAACATTCGCGCTTACTTAACCAATAGTTCGTGTTAGAGGTAATTAGATGGGTTCATGATAGTTCGGGCAGATAGTTCTAAACGCTAATTAGGCACACGTAAACAATATGAAAAATTATCAACGTAAAGTACTTGTTCTAGTTTAAGAAAACAAAGCAATGTTTTCTCAACAATGCTCCAAAAGTTATAAAACATTTATTCAAAACGAGTAAAAAGTGAGGCTATGAACTCACAGTAACTGATGAAGAATAACGGCTGAAATAGAATGGTCACGTGGGTTTGCACAATGGTGCTTGGTCTCGACCTAAGAATAAATGGTCGGGTTTCAGAATTTACACGATGGAAGATATATGAAATTGTATAAAAGTTTGGAAAGTAGCTGTACGTTTATTACAAAGAAGGTGTCCTTAATAAAATTTGTCGTGTGGTAGTCGTAGTGGTTTTGACTAGAAGAAACATGTCACGAAGTTAAATATAGAATATATTAGAAAATTAACAAATAAATAGAATTCGGCATTTTACCCGGTAACCCAAAATAATTATTTAGATATTATGAAAAATAATGTTTTTATGCTTTTTAATATTCGAAATTTCCCGTCAGGTCACCCATGCTAGTGCTACCCTCGCACGAGCACGCTTAACTGTCGGTATTAATGAAAATACTTGGATATAAATGTATTTTAGTTTATTAAACTATTTTTTAAGTATAAGTATATTATTTATTATTTTTAAATAATATATTTTAGAAAAGTTTTTAAATATAAGATATCACAAATAATTTTAAGTATATATTTTTTACGACAATTCGACATGACCCGTTCGTATATAGGAGTTTTCCAAAGTCGTAGACTTTAATACTCAAAATACTTTCAACGTTTTTCTCAAATCACTTTATTCCCAAATAAGTAACGATATTAAAATTAATCGTTCGTACGCTTCATTAAATAGTAAAAATAAGCCGAAACCATAAATGGACCTTTATCGGGCTTTTAGGCCCAATAAGCCTAAACAAACGATCCGAAATGTGATAAGCTCAAAGTAAGCAATTGATTAAGAAAGTAGTACATAGCTTATTGAATAAGCTACGGACAAGCTTATCCAATAAGCCATGTCGTGGGCTTTTAAGCCATGGTTTGGGCTTTATGTTGGGTCGTGGCCCAACAAGCCAACCAAACTAACATGGTTTAATTTACTTAGTCTGATAAGTGTTCAAATAAGCAATAAGCATTTTAGTAAGCCAAGATATGCCAAAATAAGCCATGAAAATAAGTAGAAAAATAGGATAATAATCAAATAAGCATAAAGTTTAAACCTTTATGGTTTGTTTTCGAATTCGACGCATAATAAGCACAAATAAGTTCGATCGAGCTTATAAGTAAGCTAAAATAAGAAATAAGATTTAGGAAAAATATTTCTCTGGGAGTTTCGTTGGAGAGGTATTTCTTAAGATTCGAAACGTGAAACGTACTATGAACTCTACTCAATTGCTCTGGGAGTTCAAGTCGATAGGCAACGGTTCCAACTTTAGCAATGATTTTGAAAGGTCCAATGTATCAAGGGTTCAGCTTTCCCCGTTTTCCAAAACATATCACCCCTTTCCATGGTGACACTTTTAGCATGACCTTGTCTCCTACTTGAAACTCAAGAGATTTTCGTGTTACATTTGCGTAGCTCTTTTGACGATCACAGGCAGCTTGAATACGGCTCTTGATTTGAACAATCTTCTTAGTTATCTCGTGGATGATATCTGGGCTAGTGAGCTGACTAACTCCAACCTCAGCCCAACAGATAGGTGATCTATACTTATGCCCATACAACGCCTCAAATGGTGCAACCTTAATACTGGTATGGTGGCTGTTGTTATATGAAAATTCTATCAACGACAAATGCTTATCCCAACCTTTCTCGAAATCAAACGCACATGCACGCAACATGTCTTCCAACGTCTGAATGGTCCTCTCACTTTGACCATCAGTCTGCGGGTGATAAGCTGTATTCATATCCAGTCGAGTACCTAGTGCTTTATGAAGAGACCTCCAAAAGTGTGAAGCGAATCTGTCGTCTCGATTGAAGATGATCGAAACTGGCACTCCATGCCTCGAAACCACTTTTTTCAAGTACTGTCTTGTTAACTTTTCCATTGAGTCGTCTTCCTTCATAGGTGGGAAATATGCAGACTTAGTGAGACGGTTGACGATTACCCAAATCGTGTCTTGACCGGTTACCATCTTTAGCAACTTGGTCATAAAGTCCATTGTAATATTCTCTCATTTCCACTATGGCATCTCAGGTTGAACCAGCAATCTAGATGGCTTCTGATATTCGGCCTTAACCTTGGCACATATTAGACACTTGCTAACATAGGTGGCAATCTCTGCTTTCATGTTGGGCCACCAATACAAGCCTCTCCAGATCTTGATACATTTTATTCGATCCAAGGTGGATGGAATACTTTGACTTATGCGACTCGTGCATAATCAATGCTCTCAAATCACCATAACACGGAATCCAACTCTTGTTGTTCAAACATAACGTTTAATCAGCACGAGGTTTTAGTTTATTAATCATGCCATGTAGATCTTCAGCTACGTAGTTATCTTCCTTCATTGCCTTGGCTTGAGCATTTAGTATTTGCTTTGGAAGATTCAACCCTACGGTCATCACTAAGGCTCGAACTTGCAGCGGCTTAATCCTTTCCTTCCGGCTTAAGGCATCTGCCACTGTTAGGAACACGAAAGTGTCGGTCACTTCCAAGGATATCATTAGATAACTCATTTAGTTATTTTTGGAAACTTACTAGGCTAGTTAGCTAAAGGCCTATGGATAAACCCATGCAAGCCTAAGCCCACGATCCACATGTAAGTATTTATACACCTCTCCATGCCTTGGAGAGGTGGTTGGTTGTTCATTTTTGTTTCACACACTTAATGCATTTTCTTTCTATGTTTACTTTCTCTCTCTAAAGTGTTCATCCAACCACTCTTTCTCTCTAAAACTACATCTCTTTTCCTCATCAAGTATGTTATTAGATATTCTTCAATTGGTATCAGATCCATGGAGTGATTTGTTTAGTTCTTGTGTTTGTTATTTTTGGTTCATTTTTTTAAGCTTAAACCTTACGTTTTTTCTTGTTCTTTCTATGTTTTCAAAGCTTTTAAGTACACTAAAGGATCATTTACCTTGGTAAATCTGATCTAGTATCTTTAGGATATAGGTGTACAAGCTTAGATTCAAGAAAAACATCATCTTTTTTCATCTTTTGTATTCGAAAAGCTTTAAAAAGTACAAATCTTGATTTCAAAATTTTTGGCTTAAAAACCATTAAGTTTGCATTTTTAAGGTGCCTGTAGGCTTAGTGAGTTATAATTAATATGGTGGATAATTAGGGTTTCATTAAATCTATAATTAATGAGTTATAATTATGTCATGATGATTAGGGTTT